>JAZFAU010000266.1:700000-722500 GCA_037178615.1 Dione vanillae
ATTAAATATATGACAATAATATATAATATTATAATATTTTTTTAGGACCGTCGTGGCGCAGCAGCGTAGCATCTATGTGTAAACGCGACGATTTGTGAGTTCGATTTCCATTTGGGGAATATGGATTTTTCTATTTTCTTTTTCTTCACTCTGGCAACTAGGCAAAGCGTAACGTTGAGTTCCGCCATGCAACACAAAAAAGGTGGATAGCAGGGACGGAGAAGCAGGGACTAAGCAGCGGAGTGTCTTATCACTAGTTTCCTGCTGTTCTCTCTGCCTGCTCTGCAATATGCGGGATAAAGCGTAAGCGTGAAGACATAAAAAAAATCATAATATTTTATTGCAAATTCAACAATTGCGTTGTATATCTAATAAGAATCACGGAAAGGAAATAAAGCGGCGTAATTAAAACAACATCAGCGCGACATCTGCGCGGACGTGACGTCACGCTGCGCCGCCATTTGCATTTTTTTCCCGCCATGTCATGTAGTGGCCTTACGAGGAAAATATAGTTTTAGGTTTTGTATTTATGATACGTGACTCTATGGATTTAATGCGTGTATATAATTTTTTATTTATATCTAAATATGTAAAGTAAAATATAATATGTTTAAAATTATATATTGCTTTAGTAAATTTAAATTAAAATAATTTAGATTTTTTAAGCATAATAACAGTAAGCCTTTACCATGGAATAATATTTAAAAAATATATACTTAACCGATCCCAGTAGTACCTTCTTAATTTTACTATATAAAGTTTTGGAGATTTTTCATTTATTTTCGAGACATTTTGGCAGAAAAGACGTATATACGTATGCATTCAATATTATAAAATAGTAACATCTCAAAAAGCATTTAAAAAGTTAGCAATAAAAACCTAGTGTTAAACTAATTTTATCTAATTTTAATAAAGTAGCAATAAAATCAGAATAGTTTATTTCTACTGGGATATCTATTTGGGTAAAATCTATTTCTTTTATATTCTAAGAAGGTAAAACAATACTGCTTCTACCATCACAATTTATGCACCTAGTCATTCTATACACAACAAATGTAAAATTTTATGATCAAAAGCGCATTAAAATAATTTAATTAAAAACCATCGAACAATAATCAAAGTATTTCTACTAGTATTGAAATATGAGACATGAAACAGTTTTTGTAAAATATAATTGTAAAATGGTAAATATATACTCATAATACTTATATATATATATATATATATATATATATATATATATATATATATATATATATATATATATATATATATATATATATATATATATATATATATATATATATATATATATATATATATATATATATATATATATATATATATATATATATATATATATATATATATATATATATATATATATATATATATATAAAGTTGTACAGCGTAAACCTAAGAAATAGATAGTTTCGGAGTTCATTTAAAATTTGACAACATGATACTATTTTTTTTGCATTCGTTTTCTTTATTTTTTTTTATTATTATCCGATCTAATAGAATACGAGCAAGTAAAATAAAAAGTATGTTTTTTTTTCCAGATGTACCTTATACTTCTTCTTTCCATCACTCCAGCACTCAGCCAAGTCGCCGTATCGTACGGTGTAAGACCAGACATAACTTTCAAAGGAGACAGTAGCAGGTTCGATGTCTCAAACATCATGAGGTACAATAAAAAACACTCTTACACCGAAATGGACCCACAATCCGATGAGTACCGAAGACGAAGATCTAAGAAGCGAAAGGATAAATCATTCATGGATGATTTATTCAAAGATATTACAGCTGTTGAAAAAAATAATGAAAAAGAAGTTGCAGCCGATGATAACAAAAATGAAGATAAGACTTGGATTGACGTTATAAGTAAGAATATAGGGAATAAACAAATTAGAGGTAGTGTAATAAAAAAGCTGGAAGATCATGTAAATAATTTGGCTAATATAATTATTACTAAGTTGCGTTCTATGAGAAGGTTTGAAGAGTTTGCACATCATGATGACATGGATAGTGTCGGCGAAGCGGATTTTGAGGAGAACCTTCAAAAGTTTAGGGCAAATGAAAAAGGAGATCAAAGAAGAAAATTTAATTTCGTTGATAAATTACACGGCTTCAAACAAACACGACGGAATGTGCCAAATGCGGAGAGAGAAATTCTTTTACATTACGGTTTTCCAATACACATGAAAATTGAAGGATTTTTACAGAAACCATGATAACTTGTATTGACAGTTATTAACAAAATATGATTATAATATAATTTAGAGCTTTTTCAATTTTTTATAAGATTTCTTACAAAAACACTATAAATAGATATATGATTACCCTTATTGTCATAAGCATAAACATAGAAATGGTAGAGCCAAGTTACACCAACACCAGTAGCTCAAAAGGGCCAGACTCTAATCGGGTAATTACCACGCTCTCACAGAATCCTGTCGTGACACAGCAGCATATTAATGCGTGTGTTTCGTCAGGTGAGTGAGAGTTTCGGACGCCCATAAAGGCGGTAGGTCTGAAAGGCAACGCATCCACATCCTCTCAGATTGTGGATGTCTATGGGCGAGGGCGTCCACTTATATATATATATATATATATATATATATATATATATATATATATATATATATATATATATATATATATATATATATATATATATATATATATATATATATATATATATATATATATATATATATATATATATATATATATATATATATATATATATATATATATATATATATTTCATCATCATAATATAATAAATAATCAATTGTAAATAATAATTTGAAGTAATTACTTATAAGACAAATATCAAGGAATTAGAATTCTCTCAGCGAGAGAACTAAGCAGTATCTCATTTAAAGTTTCATTCGAGATTGATGCTAAAACCATCACAAGATAGATGCCCCGCCCGGCTGCACCACAGTGGCATAAAATTACCTATTAAATATTGAATTAAAAACATAAATCACTTAATTTACTTTGCATCCACGTCACGAGCGTAACAAATGCTTACTCATGTGTATGTAATGCAATTCAAAACAATTATTCGCTTAATTTAACATTACTCAATTAAGATATACATACTTAACTTAGAAACCATATTTATATTAGCTTTCAAAGAGAAATGTTATTTAGACAGCATTAAACCCTTACATTAGACAAAAATGAAACAAAAATTGTTGGTAATTTTTATAACAACTTGTGTACTCGGGCAAGGTGTTACAAGTAATCCTTTTTTTAAATTTGAAAGCACATTAGACGATCGAGATTCGGAGAGCATTGATGATTTGCAACGTGAAAGGAATAGAGAAGCTCGAGATGACGAGCCATCGTTAAATATGTTTTTGGAACTGGATGACAACCAGCGTGATCTACTCAAGGGACTCGTCCAAAGACAGGAAGATAGAAAGTGTACAGGCGACAGATGTGGCTCTTACGAACGATCGAATCTGGTTAACGATATCGATGACGTTTTAGATGAGATAAAGAAACAAATAAACTCAGATAGACTGGATGTAAGAGATACAGATGACCCTGACTATGCTGATACAAGTGAGTATCAAAACAATCTAGAAGTAGGACCTCATATTCATTATGCAAATGACATTACACAACAGGAACCAGCATTTCAAGATTTAACTCGAAACGACTATGTCATTAAATTTGGCCTCCTACCCCTGAGGTTCGATTCACATTTTCACAGATCACTAGATCCAGATATATTTGAAAACGAACTAGACGAACAAGATAAACAAGATAAACAAGATAAACCGTCAAATCGAGTCAACCCTGAGGACTTGTTCAAGTTTTATGTAGATACAAAATCTAAAATAGTCACAAATTTACTTAACGCTGTACGTTCTTTAAACAAGCGAGCGTTTTTGCCATATTCTAATATTCTATCGGAAAAGCAGTTGCAGCTTTTGAAAAAACTACAGAACAGATATAACTATAGTCTAGTAAGTAAAAAGGACTTGGAACCGACTATAACAAACATAATGTTCGGAGAGCACAGCAACAGCAGGATCCAACCGCATAACTTGAACAGTTTCAAAATTTTCGTACCCCAATGGTTCTACGATACGATTGTTGAACACAAAGATATAGTATCGAGATCTCAAAAACGCTTGCTTCCTCTAACGAATCGTCAGAAGGCGAAGCTAGTAAATAAAGTAAAAGGAGATCCATTATCTTTCTTTTTTACGAGGAAGAACTTTAATCCTGGCCAGTTTGGTGTGCCATTCGAATTTGATGTACAAGGACTGGGACAAATAAATCCGTAGACACATGGAGTACATGCGAGCCTCCATTCTTTAATTTTTTTAAATATTTCATTGCTTTAAACTTAATCATATTTATAACTATGTTTTTTGCAGTTACTTGATGTATGTATGTATGTATTTTATTTTCAATGTGTTAAGAAGAAAATATTATCCATGATTAAAGCGGAAATGATGACGTTGTGTAATTTTTTTTCGTCAAATGTTTTTATTTTAAATAAATAAATAAATAAAGCGCATTGCATTTTAAAAGTAATATCGGTACTAATAATTGCGTGTACTTACTTAGTAATACTTACTCATCGCGGGGTTCCGTAACAGGCTAACTAAAAAATAACTAAAAATACTAAAAGAAAAAATGTAAAACTTTAACACAGCAAGATTTGAACCTGCGCCTCTTGGACCATTTCTATGAGACGCGGCGTAGAGGCACAGCATCTGCCTGTAAACGTGACGGTTAGTGGGATCATTTCCACTCATTCTTACTTCTTTTCTATTTTCTTCGCTCTGGCAACTAGGCAAGTCTGGCGTTGAGTTCCGCCACTCAAACCACGCAATAACTCGAAAGAAGGCAAAAAGAAGAAAACGTAGTGTCTCAACACTAGGTTCACACGGTTCCTGCAGTTCCCCCTGCCTATCTTCACGAACGCGTTAAAGCTACTCCTATAAATCTTCAATAAATTTACATTTTATTTATTTTTATTTGTATTTTTACATTTTTTATTTACATTTTTAACATATTAAAATAAATACTTTATGATATATTTGTTTTATATTAGAATTGTTGCTGTTTATTTCTATAATCTGTATTGTATCTGGTTATTTAAGAATACCTTTTTTTTGTGTACAACAAAATGTTATTATATAACTAAAATAAAATAAAATAAATTATTCTTAATTTCATCTATTTTTGTTTTTAAAATAGCTTTTTTGTTAGCTTAAAAAAGTGATCAGTTCCTTTGTGTAGATTAATATATTTTTTTAATGTATTTAACATAACAATGATAATTCACCTGGTCATAATAAGGAAAAATGGAACATGCAAAAGAGGGTAGAGGGATAAAGATGGCAAGAGGGTAGACAAAGAAAACATTAACGATCTACCTTTAGTAGTACATAAACCAGTCTACTTACAGTCAGGTAGGTAGGAAGTGCCACTGAAGAATTTTCATTTACAAAAAAGGTATTATTTATCTTCGTTTTGCTTTTCTTTTACGTTTGGGCCTAGTGTTTGGACCTAGTGTTATTATTGTTATTAGTAATTGTGTTTTTAAATCAATGCCACGACTTAATTATATCACAGCGATAATTACATTTTTATTATATTATAATTATTAATTTTCATTAATTATAATATATTTTGACATTATGAATACTTATAACACAAAGTAAGCAATTAAAATATAAATAAAAATATTTACTATATTAAACTGTTAGTTAGTTTAGTTTAATATATATTATAGGCGGAAAAAGAATTGAAGGAAATCCAAACTTCATTCTTGTTCTGAGTAGCTCTTTCTTTGCTGACTTTAATGCATGTAGAAGACAGACAAGGAGTTGGTATATGCTGTAAGACAGGAACCCTAGTACCGTAACTAGTGGCATCTGCTAAATTATACTACAATACCTTTAGATAATCTTTAAATTTAACTTATATAACTTTTAAAACTGTAACTTGTCGAGAATAAAATTATTATTATTGTTATTGATGAAATATTAAACTCCAATATTGCATATGCAAAGTATATGACATAGTTTATTAAACTAACTAAATGTATCCAAATCAATTCACACGCCTAAACCCATAGGGAAAAAAATAATGACATTGACAGCTATCTGCTATCATTTTCTGCTATATAGAATTTAATTATTTTTGTTATGAATAAGAAAATTACCAATTAATTATATTTTACAATATAACAAGTAGATATATAGTTATAATTAATATCTGATACTGATATTAATATATATAGAAAAATCTAGAAAAATGGCAATGGCTAACGATACACCGGAAAGTGATTTCTCCATTGAATGTTTTCAGAATTATTCTGCACCCGAAGTGTTTGTGCAGGGTCTCGCAGGGATGGTGGATCAAACAGACGTAGAAGTTATTATACGAGCGCAAAAAACAATGTAAGTACACAGAATTTTATACCATTTGACAAAACTACAATTGTATTATAAAAATAATTTTCATTGTTATTTATTTTTAAAAATTAAGATTTTGTTATCGAAATCAATGTGTTGAACATTACCTACAAAATGTGTTAAGATGCAATATTGTAACTTAACATATTTTGAAGCTAGTTTGAGATTCCAAAACCTAACCTAAGTTTATTATTTATATTTTTAGATGAATAAATGTCTCATATACTCAAGATCTGATATCTGGATTTTAAAGACTCCTTGGAATCAGAAATTGCTATTTTTATAGGTATTGTAGATTTAATCACAATCTTGAGATCCAAGTCTAGGATTTTTGTCTTTTCTTAGCAGATTATAGGATGTCTTATCAGATGGAGAGTATAGACACAAATATTATATTTTTATTTCAGGTTGCAGCGCTTTGAAAAAACAACAGAAATGTTAACAAATTGTAACCAACTGTCAGCTAGTCGGCTAAGAGCGGCATCTGTGGAATTTAAGAAACATACACAGCTGCTGCTAGATATGAAAAAAGACCTCGAATTTATTTTTAAGAAAATAAGAGCTATAAAGACTAAACTTAGGTAAATTGATTTTTTTTTTCAGCTTTAATCGGTATTTTAATTTTATTTCATATTTTATCTTGTCGAAGAGAGAAAATAAGCATTATTCATTTTAATGGAGACACAATGATTAAGTTATTGCCAGACTTTGATACTCTATTCTGTAAATACTTTCAATTGACATTAGTGTAATATAAATTTAATAACTTTATGCATAATGCCATAATTAAAGAGAAGAAGAAGAAGAAGAACTATATGCATTAATTTAATTTGAATATTATAAATTCATGTTTGTGTATTTAGAGATTAGAAAACATATAAAAATTTAAACATATCTGGATTTGAACCTGTGCTGTTATAAGTCCAAATAATTATATTTTCAAAAGTATACTTTTTATTTTCTAAGTAATTCATATATCATAATAGAAACTAAAAATATTCACATTTTAATTCCAGTACACAATACCCTGAAGCCTACAAAACGGCATTAACTAAAGTAGTAGATAACAATAAACCCATCGAAGAAGAGGAATTCAAGACAGAAACTAAAATAGAATCTAAAATGGTTTCAACGGTTTCTACAGAGACATTGAAACCTGCGAGTCTTGAGGAAAAAAAATATAAAAAGAAAGTAAAAGCTGAAGAAGAGAAAGGAGAAACTTCTAAAATGCCAAGGAAAGTGAAAACTAGTAGTTCTTCGGAAACGGAAAGTGCAAGTTCCGGTGATGAAAGTAGTACTGATACTGGTTGAAAATATTATTTTTAAACATATATCATCGTCTTCGTATATATTATAGTAATTGATATAAAGAAAGAAAATGAAAGGCTTCTTAATTATTATAAGAAATAAATTATATGAAGTCTAAAATTATTAATACTGTATAATTTATTATAGAATGGGAGAATATGTTACATACATTCCAATAACACTATTTTGGTGAAGTTTAAAATTTGTTAAGAATTACGTTATTAATTGAATCCCATGTAGGTGAATGTTTAATCCTAAATCACTTGTTTTATTACATTATATAACATGGGCTTCTAACAGGAACTCGGACGTTTTCACTTGATAAAGATATTAGTTCTACATGTTACATACACACAAACACTTCCACAGCTTTCTTTACAAATTAATAAGAAAAAACGAGATCATTTTCTTATAACAGTATAGTATCCAGGTAACTATCAACTGCTGGTTAGCAAAACATAAGCCTTCCTTTTAATGGTATTAAAGTAATGAATAACATGTTCCATTTCTATAACTAGTCAGATAATGCTCAAAAGCAAAGAAAACTCAGTATTTGTAAAGAAAATATATTAATAAATTTACTTTATAAATAATTTTGTTTTTTTAAGTGTTTCCTAACTTGAACTAAATTATAGGCCATATGATAGGTTCTCATTGAGTATCACTGTCATATGTAGAGCCTTAGTACCTTGTATTAAAATAATTAAATTAAACACAGAATTTATAGCAAAATTTAATTTTCAAACTTTTGGGGAAAAGACATTCGAAATATAATAAAACAGCAAACAAAGTCATGGCCAGAAATTATTTTTACAAATTTTAAAAGTGTTAGTAAATAAATACAAATATTTAAATAGAGAAGAATGTTGATGCCCCAGTTAACAATGAAGACACCAGTCGCACCAATAAAGCTTCACTCCTTAAGGTGTTGTAACGAAATTCTTAATTAATTCTTATATCATGCCTGTTAAAATTTTTGTTTCCAGACATTATTATATTTTAAAAGAAACAATTATTTTGAAAGAAAATACATTAATTATTGAAGTTACACTGTACCAAAGCATAAATCACTGTTAGTTGTATAGGCTATATAACAAAAACTTTAGTTAATTTCCTGTTTTCATTAATTACCCTCGACACTTCAAGTCAATATTGTAACTATAACCATAAATATTGTAATTTTTTTTCTACTCTTTATTTATTGAGTGTGCCAGATGAGCACAATTCACTTCACCAATGTCACATTGAATGGAGACACCACAAAAGAGAGTGTATGGTAAAAAAGAAATATCCTTACACAATTAAAGAATGCATGTTTAAAAGAGAAAAACAAATTAAAAAATAAGAACCTATTTAACAGGATAAAATGAAACATTGGCAATTGTTTTTAAAGTTGTAAAGTTAGATTCTTAACTAGTAAGTTTATAAGTGATCTTTGATGATTCTTGATGAGATGATTCTTTATATGAATCTTACATGAAAGGCAAAAGTAAGGCAATACTGTTGGTTATTATCTATTATATTTTAGTGAAAAACCTATTAGTATCTTTATAAAGCACTTGAAGACATAAAAATAATTAAAAACACATTTTATATAAAAATTTTAATATATTAATGTAACAGGTTTTTTAAACTGTCATAGTTTATAATAAGCTTTGCTCTTTCTTTTTCAGCACAATTATGCCAAATACGAAATACTGTGTATTGAGTAATGGAATTTATCAGGGACTTTTTATCTTATGGCAGCAGGGAAATAAACATTGTCAGGAAAATTAATCTTATTAATTCCACACTTGAGTATACAACTCTCTAGCATTATAATTACAGCATCCCATTTTATAATTAGATTTTATTTTAACAATATAAAGCTTTTGTTTCATAAGTGTCATAAATGGTGCTAAATTTCTTTTTATAATACATACTAAAAAACAGCCATTCAAACCCTACTTAAAAAATCTTTTAAGAAAAAGTATGTAATCACCCATATTCCTATTAAATGACTTACATATATAATTAATACATATGTTTATAATAGTTTTTTTTTAAAAAAGCACAAAAATTGTTTTATTCTAAGAAGGTTTAAAATTTCAACATCAGTTCGGCACCAGTCTATTTATTCACCATAATGACAAAGTAGCATACTTCTCTGTATGTTTCTTGGCATTTTCTAAAAATTTTGTTATATCATACTTATATTCATAAGCTAAGTCCATCAGGAGAGGGTCGTCTGGATTAGGTGATGAGAGTAAAGCTTGCACTGATATAAGTAAGGTTTCAATAGTGATAGTCGGCAGCCATGAACCCTTAGGCGGCATTTTTAACATATTCATGCATATTCGGCCCGCTGAAAACATTAAATAGTAATGTAAATTTTACTGTTTTTTCATAACATTGTTGTTCTTTAATAAAGATAAGTAAAATAGATTAATAGAAACTAGATTGGCTTTTCACATTGATATAACTATACAGCATAGTGTGTAATGTGTATAGCATGTGTTTATATGTCAAATAGTTTGTTTTTCCAGCTTTCTATTTCTATGCAATCACATCTAGCAAAGTTAGAAAAGAGAATTTAATGTAGATACACTTTAGTGAAATGCAATCATGCTTTGACAACCCAGAGGTGCAAAAAAAAAAATATTTGACTGCTCCTCATATTATATTTCTGTACAAATGTTCCTCTATGCATTATTAGTGTTCTAGATATGTTTATCTAATTGTGCCAAATATATTTGTTTATTTATACATTAGTTAGAAAAAGGCCATAATTTATTGTGTTTTTTATAATTTAGTAGATATAAACAAGATATAATAGACATAATGACCTAGAAAGATAACAAGCAATTCCTGGTATGATAAAGTCAGATATTAATTTAAATAGTGGCTAATAGAAATTATTTGTTGATTACTTAAAGCTATAAATAGAAAACCATTATTACCTTTATCAATGTTGGGATGGTAGACAGGTGTAAGAAATTTAACTACCGGCGGCTCAAAAGGATATCTCTCTGGGACATTAATAACCAGTTCAAACACACCTCCTTCATATGGCGAGCTTTTTGGTCCACATAGCTTAACGTGTAATACATCAAATCCTCCTTCAGAGTCGGGCTTGCATGTTATACCCCATGGAGGCTCACTCTCTAAGCTTTTAATTTCACGTAACAATCGGTAAGTTCGCGCGCTAGACATGACTTCTTAAATTTTATCTAAAGCTTGGTATTTGGAATAAAAATAGGAAGAGTAAAATATAAGCAATACGTTTGAACTTCATACAGTAATTAATGATCACAAAACATTTACAATACAAAATACAAATATTGAAATAACATTTGCCATTATCCTCTTCTGTCAGTTAATACGAAATTTTAAATAGACAAAGACTTACGATCGTAAAGTCTAAACCTAGATTAAATTTATATCTTCAAATATCCAATTTTAATGAGTTGAAATTAAATGCTATTTAATTTTCACTCATTAAAATTAATATAATAATAATACTTTATTGCACAAATAAAAATTAAACACATTTCTAACAATACTAAAAAATAGAAAATTATGTGCAATGGCGGCCTTATCTCTGTAAGCGATCTCTTACAGGCAACAATTGTATAATTTATGAAAAAAAATCAGAAAGTTAAAAAATTTACCTAAACTAAATGCAATATCAAATTGTTAATAGAAATAAAATTATAAATGTAATAAATAAATTTTATTAAATATTTCTAAACGATTCTAACTGCAAATGTCATAAAGCGTAAGTGGCGCTACTGACGTTTGTTGCAACATGAGCAAAGTATCAAGTTCGAATATTTACAAGGCGCCGTCGATAGTGTGTTTTGTACCGAGAAAAAGATAAAATAGAACAGCGGTAAGGTCGCTGAATTAAATACGTAGTTCTAGTACATTCTACAATCACTTTTATTTTAATAAATCACGTAAATATTGTATAAGTGCACGTCAATCCACGGTTATACTGTTAAAATATCATAGTAATTTTATTCGTCGGTTTTACTTCATCTGCATTATTAATATTGGGTGAGTAATGTTTCTTTTATACGATATAAGTAAGAATCTTATATATTATAGTATACATAATTTAACTTAAATTAATTAAACGTTCTAAGCAATCTATAAATTAATCGATCACTCCACGTTTTTGAGATCGCAAGTTGCTTACCGCAATGAATATTAATTATAATTGAAAATACAAAAAAAAATGTCAAAATCTTTAATAATACAACTTTGCTCTTTAGATATGACCAATAAAGATATATTCTAACTAATTATTGCACCTATATGTATATTGTAAAGCCGGTTTTTCCTCTCGTTCGTATACTAGTCTTATTTTTTTTACGTCACAGGTTTCTTTTGGGCAACAATAAATCTGACTTGTCACTTAAACACGTTTTATGGTGTATAGCATTATGTTTAATATTTCACTTAATTTTTATTTCATTTTTTTAACCTTAGACAAAAAATGTTATGCAACTTAATAATCATTTAAAAATATAAAAATGTACATAATGGATGGTTGTGGATGATGGTTTATGACTTTGCAAAAATACATAAGATTTTGCAATGTTGAAATTCTAATAAGAAAAACAAACTTTTTAATATAAACAACATACATAATATACTACTCAGAGAGAAATATGTAAATAAAATATAAAGTGTAAATCATAGTACAATAAGATTTTTCACATTTAAGGATTGTGATAAATATTGTAGGAATCCAATTACCCATAATTTAACTCTATATTCAACATTTCTGTGAAGTAATGAATTACCTGTGGTTAATACTGACATTTCTTTTCTTTTTTTGTAGTCATGTTTCAGAGGGTAGTTCCCTCTGCATGCCTCTTGGAAAAAACATCCCAATTTTTTTCCTATATGTCCTCTCTTCTAAGCTAATCTGGTCCATGTCCTTCGAGGCTCTAAAATTATTTAATTTTTCCATCTTATGAAAAATCTGCCTTAGTTTTGTTTGTGACCTCTAAGTTACTTCATAGGTCTTCTAAACATTTGCTACTCACCTACATTTATGAGACATAAAAAGCTTTCATTATAATAATACAAACTAAAGAACTTTCTTTTTGAATAAATGAACACCATAAATTAGTAAAAATCACATCAAAATTAAATAAAACAAAGATCAACAATAGTGTGAAACAATTTTCTTTTCATACATGTTAAGATTATCTATATAATGGAAGATCATGTTAATATTTTATAAACTGTCAATTGTATTATATAAGCGGAGTATCAATTGTTTTTAAATGTAATGTAATCTATTATGATATCAAATTTATGAAACAATTGAATAACACATATATTGATTACACTTCTGCGGAAAATGTTGATGCCAATCTATCTATATATTTGTGAGTTATTTAAAACATTTATATGTGGAATAAAAATATATTTAATATTGTGTATTACAGTATTATTTTACATTTTTAGTATATAAGTAAAATTACTAAGTCTAGGCTTACAGGTAATTAGATAATAATTACTTAGGTTCATGGAGGCATCCAGGTCATATATTTCTTAATAACCACAAAGTTGTTAGCACCTAATCTAATAATAATAATCTGATAAATTATGTTTTCCTACAGATTATATATATTTTTTAAAACTAGATGACTCCGCTAAACTGGCCTAATAAATCTGCTAAAAGTTTTGTTATAAGCTTGACTCAAAACTCGTCCTTAATAAGAGCGGCGTTGAGTTTCGCCACTTAACACGCAACGTCTCGAAAGGCGGAAAGTGGAGAACGGAGTGTCTAAACACTATGTTTCCACGGTATCTGCGGTTTCCTCTGCCTACCCTCCTATGAGCGGGATGAAGCGTAAAGCTATGAAAAATACTTAATAACTGAAAGTAAATTAAGAAAAAGGAAGGCATAATTTAATAATATCACTAGGTATTCAGCCCATCCGGCCTGTTAATTGAGCGAGCGCGGAAGCGGTACAATAAAGACACTTTTTGAAGCGAAGCTCTTATATGTTATTATTCCTCAAGGACATGTCCGATCACAGTTTTTTATATATGTTGGCACTCCTCATGACCACAGTGATCGTTTAAAACAAATCCGATCAAAATCGGTTCAGTGGTCTAGGAGGAGTTAGCGAACAAAGAATGCATAGACCCCCACTAACAGAGAGCTTCGCTCGTCGCTGCGCTCCTCACTCGCTCAATAAAATTAAACGTACTAACAAGATTTATCTAAATTATTCATCGTCGTATCATTCACCTTGGTGGATAAATCGGACTTGCCACTGATATATACTTAATGATAACTAGGGTTGACATGTCATTAAAAAAAGTACTTAAAAAATGGTAAAAAAAATCAATACACATTTTTTATTTTTTTTTTATAAATGACAAAAGATAAGACAATTCTGTTTCTTTTTTTCCACGCCGCTACGTAACCCTGTCTGATGAAATTGCTTTACTTATTTTTTTTTTAGCTTCACGCTTTATCCCGCAGATTGCAGGGTAGGCAAAGGGAACTGCAGGAACCATAAGTTAATGTTAAGACACTCCGTTGTTTAGTCCCTGCTTTCTCCATCCCCACTTTCCGCCTTTTTTCGAGGCATTGCGTGTTGAGTGGCGGAACTCACCGCCGCGCTATGACTAGTTTCCAGAGCGAAGAAAATGGAAATAGAAAAATCTATCTTCCCCGAGTGGGAATCGAACCTTCAAACCGTCGCGTCTACGGCCGAGGTGTACGCCTCAATGCCACGACGGACCTCTTAACCTCTTTACTTTACCTATTTTACTTTAAAAAAATATATAAGTGATTTAAGCTTATTACTACAAAAAGATTTGTTTAAGCTGCAGATGTTAAATTATTATTTTTATTGAGAAATTAATGTATACGTATACTTTACCACTAGTTGATCTATTTTCTTTACTAAATCATATGAAACAATCTTTAAAGTCTTGTACTGGATGATACTGTTGCACCAAAATTAATTACAAAATATATATTTATAACATGTTAATATAATTATCTAATATATAATTTGTACCTTTTGTTAAACTTCTTGGTATAATAATAATAATAAATATACTTTATTGCACAACCATCGAAGACCCTCGTGGAGCAGGCGTGGAGCCTATATGCGTAATGGATTCTGAGTTTGATTCCCGTGAGGGGAAAATGAGTTATTTTCATTTTCTTCACTCTAGTAACAAAATTTATACGTAGATAATTTATCGTGTTGCAGAAAGCGGAGAGAGAAGTGTTTTAAAACTAGGTTGCCTCTACATACTTTGCTATGTGCTTACAACATATATATATATATATATATATATATATATATATATATATATATATATATATATATATATATATATATATATATATATATATATATATATATATATATATATATATATATATATATATATATATATATATATATATATATATATATATATATATATATATATATATATATATATATATATATATATATATATATATATATATATATATATATATATATATATATATATATATATATATATATATATATATATATATATATATATATATATATATATTTAAGAAAACAATCAAACCTGCAATCCGTTACGTTTACGTTTATTGGCGCATCTGCGCCTATTGTTTATATTTATTTATTTATTTATTTTCCACTTATAATCAATAAGATGATCACTTGTGTACGTCAGATAGAGCGAACAAATATATAATATTATATAAAATTTATAAAAGGTTATTTAATTTGTTAGATATTATTCTGAATCAATAAACACTGTTCTTAACTGAGCTCAACGTTTTCTCCTGTACAAGGAAACAGAGAGAGACTAGTGTCAAGACACTCCGTCTTAATATAAACCAATAATGCAATCTAACATGGCAGAGAATTTAAAAGAACATTCTAGCTTAGATATAAACATAATCTCATATACAGATTAATAATAGCATAGTATATTTACTTTAAAGATATATAATTAAATATTACACACAAGTATTACGGAGATTAATTTGCAAAAATTTGCAAGTCACTAACGCTAATGTAGATAGATGGAGATGCTATAAATAACCAAAGCTATACAGACTAACAGGTATTTCATAATATGCTGCAATAGGCTAATTCGAAGTAAGATATTATTTCTAAGTTTTCAGATGTTTTTTTTTATAACTTCACGCTTGCTTCATGCGGGATAACCGCATATTGCAGGGTAGGCAGAGGGAACTGCAGGAACCTAGTGTTAAGACACTCCGTTGCTTAGTCCCGGCTTTCTCCGTCTCCGAAGTTTTTATATGTTTGTAAAACATTTTATTCTAGTAAAAATATATTATAAAAGTGATGTATGGTTTATTTGGTAAACTACCTTGTAGGTTAAGAATGAAAATATTTTTGCATGAACGGGAATCGAACGCAGTACCGTCGCACATAAAGTTAGACGCGTTGGCTTGTTAAAGTTTAAGGAAAAAGTTTCTCATTAATCATTCTGGAGAATCTTTCATTAATCATTTTGATTATGAATTTTTGCCAGTAATATCTTAAACTGACACGTTCATTCATTTTCGTTTTAAGAGCAAAATCTATGTCTTTTTATATAGTTCTAACCATTCTACTAGTATAATAAAGTTAAATATAATAAAATAAGTATTTTGTGCAAAATTTAAACTATCGTAACATTACATGATTTTCTTACTGGCCACATGCGTTATCGAACTCACATGTAATTATATAAGTAATTGGTTATAATTAGTACGTAAGCAGCAAGTCCTGTTGTCATATAAAAGGAATATGGAAATATATATATATATATATATATATATATATATATATATATATATATATATATATATATATATATATATATATATATATATATATATATATATATATATATATATATATATATATATATATATATATATATATATATATATATATATATATATATATATATATATATATATATATATATATATATATATATATATATATATATATATATATATATATATATATGTGTATAAATGCAACGTGTATTTAATTTATTTGTGCCATTATTATTAATTGTGCCCGTTATTTAAATTAAATTTAATATTGAATTAACCACTTCGCATTTTTGTTTAAGTGGTTAATAACTATTATATATAAATCTAAAATGTTGACCTCATCAACATAATCATAGCGGCATAATATTTATTAGTATGAACTCACAAACTTTTACATTTATAATATTATAATGCTAATAATATACAATCCTTCGTAAAAAATAACAATGTCTGATAAAGTGAGTAAATAAATTATGCCTGACATTCTGTGTCACAGATTACTTACAAAGACATAGTTCTTAATGTCGAGTCTATTTCAGCTTGAGGGCCTTTTCTCACTTTCAGTACATTTAGGTTACATTGCGTATAAAGTTGTGTCACTGTAAACAAATATCCAGAAAAATCATCATCTAAATGTTAACAAGTGTTTCGATCTTACAAACGAACTAACCAGGAATAGGTTTAGAGTTAATTTATATGGGAGAGGTATATCTTTCTATAATTTGCTAATAGATCTCAGCCTGTCTAGAACTATTACTAAATCATTTCTAGAACGCACTTCGAAGGCGGCAATAGTGGAATCATTAAAACTTTGGATAGCTAGTGGGAGGAGCTCGGACAGTGAAGGTGACCATTAATGCATTTTAAAGGGGCCACTTTAAACCTACACTTGGGTCAATGAATACCCATGCACCCGTACAGGGAATCCATGGAATGCTAAGTAGCTTCTTCTCAAGTAACTGATCCTTTAAATAGGAATCGAACCAACGACCGCTGTGGTTTATTCCGCTGCGACAAGATGGCGTCTGCTTTGTTTTGTGACTAATGATGAATGTTACATTACTAAAGAAATAAAACAGAATGTCGTATAAAAGTTTAAACTAATGCCTTTTGGATACAATCCAAGTCCCAAAAGCTCTAGGAAATTACATCACAAAATGAGGTTCTAAAAACTTTACTTATGTAAGTGTAATTTAAGTCCAATAACACTTTGTGCATGTATTTATATATATATATATATATATATATATATATATATATATATATATATATATATATATATATATATATATATATATATATATATATATATATATATATATATGTATATATATATATATATATATATATATATATATATATATATATATATATATATATATATATATATATATATATATATATATATATATATGTATTTATATATATATGTAGCATGCTAAAATTTGTTTATCTTCTTCTTCTTCGTTCTTGAGTTATGGTTTTTCCAGGAATACATTTCCATTACAGAAAATTGTTAAAAACGATTTATCGGAAAGATAATATAGAATTCATGTAACATAGATGAGGGCCGTCGTAGCGCAGAGGCGTAAGCGTCTACTTGTAATCGCGACGGTTTGTGAGTTCGATTCCCGCTCGAGGAAGATGGATTTTTCTATTTCCATTTTCTTCGCCCTGAAAAACTAGGCAAATCGGGGCGTTGAGTTCCGCCACTCAACACGCAATGCCTCGAAAAAGGCGGAAAGTGGGGACGGAGAAAGCAGGGACTAAGCAATGTAACATAGATTTATATGTTAAAGTAAAAAGAAAATCGTCATTATAACTTAACATTCGACATTACCATGAAAAATTGTCATCGCACAAATGACAAAATGTCATTGTGATTAATGACGCGATTTAATCTGTGGTTAACATCGATTCTGAAATGTGAACTAATCGATTACCCAGAAAGTAATGTTTATATCATCGCGGTGACACATTTCTCGTCTTTATAATGATGGAAATAAGATTGATTGTGGCATGCTCTCGCAACAATAACTTACACAATATGGCAAGTCGCCAATTTAATAACAAACGTATGTTTTGAGATTCTTTAGTTCACAAAAGCTTTATTATGTAACTAATGTATAGTGCATCGTACAATGATTATTTTTATAGATAAAAAAATTAAACAATGGACCGAATATATATGTATCATAAGAACTGGTTTAGTTTTTTATAAGGTGGCGTTTAATGCGTCGATGGTTAGGGGTTCAAATAATATTTAGTAACATAGCTAATAATTTATAAACATAATTAGAGAAATTAGTAATTTGTATGATGCCATACAAAATATAAAAAAAATATCTTAGATAATTAATTGAGGACCGTCGTGGCGCAGAGGCGTAAGCGTCTGCCTGTAATCGCGACGGTTTGTGGGTTCGATTTCCACTCGGGAAGATGAATTTTTCTATTTCCGTTTTCTTCGCTCTGGAAACTAGGCAAAGTGCGGCGTTGAGTTACGCCACTCAACACGCAATGCCTCGAAAAAAAGGCGGAAAGTGGGGACGGAGAAAGCAGGGAATAAGCAACGGAGTGTCTTAACACTAGGTTCATATGGTTCCTGCAGTTCCCTCTGCCTACCCTGCAATATGCGGAATAAAGCGTGAAGCTTAAAAAAATCTTAGATAATACACGATCTAATTCGGGAAATCATATGTATGAAAGAATCCGTATTGTATGAAAACATTATTTATTATTTCTTTACTCTCTCCTATACTTTACTTTACTTAACTTATAGCAAACATAATGGCACAAAATGTTAAAAACATATATTAAAATCTTAATAAAATAATCGATATAAATATATTCTCTTAGGTGTTTGAAATACTACACCTTTGTTTTATTTTATGGTATACAATTGTATAACACTTTATTATTCTAATCCAGATCGTAAAACATACCTTATTACAAACAGATAACGCTTATCTATAATCTATTATCTTAAAGATTTTGCGATTTAAAGGTAAAGACGTAGTATGAAGAATGTTCCTGATTTTGCAGCTTTATTTTTTTGGTAACACGAAAAGCTGCTTTTTTCCTACTATTTCATCCTTTTAGTGATTTTTTTTAGCTTCACGCTTTTATCCCGCACATGGCAGGGTAGGCAGAGGGAACTGCAGGAACCATACGAACCTAGTGTTAAAACTCTCCGTTACTTAGTCCTTGCTTACTCCGTCCCCGCTAGTACTATTTAATTAATTTAGTATATAGGTAGTACTATTTAATTAATGTTATATATATTTCCACGTTAAAATACGTATAAAAATTTTGAACGCTACAAGGTTGGAACCTACGACTCTTGAAAACCATCCAAACATTTTACACTTTACACTATGTTTCCCTTACCTGCCTAAGTGGTAAATTAACCCTGCAACAACTATGTTTTGTCATATATGTGTGTGTGTGTGTGTATATATGTATATATATATATGTATATATATATATATATATATATATATATATATATATATATATATATATATATATATATATATATATATATATATATATATATATATATATATATATATATATATATATATATATATATATATATATATATATATATATATATATATATATATATATATATATATATATATATATATATATATATATATATATATATATATATATAAATATTCCCAAATAAATAAATAAATCCATATACAACTGCGCAGTAAGGGCGTTTTTACACGCCCATGACGTCTAATCATTTCCATATTCGAATTTCCTACACACATATTGTGATGACCTCGTTAGTGTATTAATGTCAAGTTTAGCGTGATAACTATTCGATTCATAAAAATGTTTTGTAACACTTGCTTTTACCCGCAGCTTTGCACTGTAATTTTTTTTATAGCTTCACGCTTCATCCCGCACATAGCTGAGAAGGTAGAGGGAACCGCAGGAACCGTGGGAATATAGATAGTGTTAAGACTCTCCGTTTACTAAGCTAATGAATCAAATTGGTTTGACGGATGCGGAGGATACAGAGTTATTGATTTTGACTTAACGCATTCGTAGATTATTTATCTACTGACTTAATATCTTTTAAGATTGTTATTTACTAGGTATTTATTAGGACGATATGCTCAAAAAAATTACATAATAATATAGAAATATATATAATATGACACTTTTTAATGATTTTGTTGTATGTTTATACTGACCATGTCATCCCGGAGTCTTCGTTTTTAACCTCCGATTAAACTTGAACTATAGACGGAACCGGAAGTGCTATATCAATCGGAACCGGAACCGGAACTGAAACATCGCAACCCCTTAACTTCAATCCTCAAATGAGAAATGTCGGTCTATTGTGAAGTGAGACAGCGTTTGCGTAAACGTTATGGTTAGAAGTTCGATCCCCATTTGCTAAAGTGGACTGTTTTAATATGAAATCGTGTTTTAAAGTGCGGCGTTGTGTTCCGCCAATTAACACGTTACGTCCCAAATTCGAGTTTGAAGCAGAGAAAGAGTGTTTTGACACTAGGATTTCGTTCTCTATAGCTATATTTTAAATATAGCTTATATATGTGACAAATAAAAAGATAAACAATCTCATATTTATTTATTGCAAAAATAACTTGGATAACTGGAATGAAGAGATAACAGTGTTGCTTGAATTAAATATTTCATAATAGTTTACAGTATACTGTAACAGACATACAATCTGATATATGTATATAGTTGAACATATTTTCCACAAACATTTTGCGTATTTACGTTATATAATGGTCAAAGAATACACAAACCCTGAACTTTATAACATAAAAGATCAGATAAAAGTATGTTTATCTGAAGCGGAAAATGGCTTGCTATAGTACGAATCTATCAATGAAATATATATATATATATATATATATATATATATATATATATATATATATATATATATATATATATATATATATATATATATATATATATATATATATATATATATATATATATATATATATATATATATATATATATATATATATATATATATATATAAAATCTAAATCATATATTAAATCAAGCTTACGTTAAGCTTTGTATAAGCTTAAAAGCTTAAACGAAACTTACAGAGAGCGATGACGTAAACAATTCTAACAGTACACTCACGTAACAGGATAATTGATAGACCTGTTTTGTTTAACACAAGTCTTTTTAATTTTTTTTGCGTTTTTTTTTTCTAAACCTGTATGGAAATTTAGCTTCTTTCTTGAGTTTCTTGAGGTCAGGTCTTGTCATGCTGTATCGAGATAATCACGAGCATATAAATAATACTATATGTGTATTATGTACATATATGTATACTATGTACATATATATAAATAGTACTAAGTATATATATTCAATAGTTGTTGAATTTATAGAATTTTATGACATAGTCTCAATTTTTAGTTGTACTAGAAAGGCAGCCAGCCTTTCTTCGGATTGACTCCATACATAGCAGAGTGGAAAATAATTCAATGCCACCAGCGGGAATGATTCCACAATCATTTTCACGGTTAGACACTGTACTATTGCGCCTTGTCGGCCTTTGATCCTTATATATTATTTGTAGGAGCCTTTTAATTGCGCATACTTAGGGAGGCGAATTTTTCATCTAGAATTTTGCATTTGATACCGTTTTACATTTAGAACAAGCGTAATAATAAATAAAGCCGGTATTTGAACTTTAAAAGTGCCATTGATTAAACAAATTCTCGTTAGCACCATGAATGCCCAATGGGAATTGAATTCACAACCGTCGCTTTTACAGTCACACTGTGTACCAGTCCGTTATGGAGGCGTATATATTTAAATGAAAAAAAAACTACGATACTAATTACAAGCTACTACAGCTAGCAATCATAATGCGACAGACAC
>JAZFAU010000267.1:0-64624 GCA_037178615.1 Dione vanillae
GATATTTCATGAGGTTCTATCTCTATACCAAAATTCATCAAAATCGATTTAACAGCTTAGGCGTCAAACGTAGCAGATATACAGAATTACTTTCCCGTTAAATTAACTATATATCCGTATATTTTAAATCTGCATATTTCTAAACGACCTACTCAATATGGATAAGAAGGAGATAAACTTGTAGAATACTATACAGTTAAACTTTAAGTACAGTTTAACTTTTGAGAACCGTCGTGGAGCAGAGGCGTAAATGTCTGCCTGTAAACGCGACGGTTTGTGGGTTCGATCACCACTCGGGGAAGATGTATTTTTCTATTTCCATTTTCTTCGCTCTGGAAACTAGGCAAAACGCGGCGTTGAGTTCCGCCACTTAACACGCAATGCCTCGAAAATGGCGGAAAGCGGGGACAGAAAAAAAGCTGGGACCAAGTAACGGAGTGTCTTAACACTAGGTTCATGTGGTTCCTGCAGTTCCCTCTGCCTACCCTGCCATGTGCGGGATAAAGCGTGAAGCTAGTAAAAAAAATAAACTTTAACATTTTAGGGTCTAATAAAAATAGATATATATATATTTATGTGAGTAAGATATGGGATTATTGTGACGTAGACTGCATAATAATATTTGTTTTGATATTTGATAAGTTAAATGATCGCAATCTGTACTGAATGATAATATATCATCTGTAGTAATCCGGATTGCAATAAAAAATTTTGGTAGTCGATTTTTCCTTATTTATAAGAAATTAATATATAGAAAGAAGCTTTTTTGAGTACAAATATCTCTGTAGTGCAGTAGACCGGGATAGTAGCGGGTTCGATCTCGACTCAGGGGAGTGTATCATTTAATTTTATCATTACATGAAAGAAATTAAATCAACCACGTTGTAAAAAATAACAGGGTAATTCCCAGTCACTCGTACTGTTGACATTGCGATGGCAATTAGTTGTAACATACTGTTGAAACAAAGAAAAGTTATATTTGTTTGATTTATATATATTTTATATATTTTTAAATGTTAAAATAGTAATTATGTTCTTGTTTTCTTTGAATTAATTATATAATTAAAAAGAAATATAATTATTAACCAGCGACAACGATATTAAATGATTTGCATTTAAATGTACATATTAAATACAAAATAATAAAGAGTAAATATTTTTTGAATAAAAATGGTTACCTGTAAAGTGGGTTTTACGGGCGAAAATTTTACGTGACAACGTCTTTTTCTCGGTAGAATATTTATTGATATGATTAATAATTATAATATAAATTGCACAAATTTTAACTATAGAAAATATATTTTGTTTACTAAAACATTGTACATGTGTCAAGTGATACGCACGGCGGACCAATCATAGTTCGGTGACAGTTGACACATCGTTACGTTACCTTTTTCATATGTGACTCCGAGCCGCAACCTAATTTAAGACGTTGTCACGTCAATAAATTAAATTTGAGTTACATTTTATTTTGGGTGTTACAAAAATAATGAAATAAGGCGCTCGGTATTTTGGGTAATCTTAAGAGAACATTGAAATTAAATAGTTGCACCATAACTGGACAATCGATATTGTTGTTCAATATCCTACACAAATGTAGGAATAATAGCTCTGACATTATTCTGCGCGACTGTAATAAAGTAATGTTGAATCGTTCTAGCCTTCCTTCATAAGAATTATCGGATAGTTCGACCGATACGCAAGATGACTCAGCAGTTGTCTTTGTATCCTTTCGATTCTATCACTATGAGTTTTGTAGTGAGCAGTTGGTTGCAATATTCCAGTTTACTTCTGACTAGACTTTTAGAAAGACTAGACTGTTAGAAAGTTTGATGGTAGTAGAGGGCTGCCTGAACTGGTAGTACAGCAGATCACAAAAACTTTAGACGAGTATCTGTACTACTCTTGTTTAGTAAAATTTTTGAAAAAAAAATTAAATCAAATATTATTGCATTTAATTGTGCATAATTTTATGCATGAAAAACAATATGGCTTTAGTAAGGGTCGTTCTGCTACCGATGCTGGAATAGGACTGATATAAAATATATACGAGGCTTAGGAAGAGTCACAGGACGCTCTTGGTAAGTTCTGTGACTTGTCCAAAGCATTTTATTGCGTCCAGCACTCCACATTGGTCATGAATCTAGAACATTACTGCATAAGGAGACGTGCACTCGATCTTCTGATCTTTTATTTAGCTAACAGGGTTCAGAGGGTTGAGGTTAATAGCAAGAAATCTCCTAGCTCATTAGTCAGTATGGGGGTCCCACGAGGATCTATTCTTGTTCTTTTCTTATTTCTAATCTATATATATCATTGATTTTTAAAATGAAAAAACGACTAAACGTATATGACGATGTAAACAATGCTCTCTCAAAAATAGTATGTTGGTTTAGTATTAATAATTTAGTACAGAATAGTAAAAAAACTAAATGCATATTATTCAGAACGCCAAATACCAAAAGCCGATGTACTTTTGAGTGGTGAAACTGTGGAACCCGTCGATTCCACGGTATTTCTAGGTATCACTATTGACTCTAAATTACAGTGGGGACCTCATATTGACGGATTGGCGAATTGGCTCTGCTCAGCAGCGTTTGCTGTCAAAAAAGTTAGATTATTAATTGATGTGGATACGGCTCGCCTTGTTGTACTTGCTCGTGGAAATAAATATAATGACCGTTGCATCACAGTATATCTTTGATAATTTAATGTATGTAAAAAAATATTAACGATTTTACCAAAATCGGTGATGTACAAAATATAAATACAAGAAACAGGCATAAATTTAAAAAAAAGATAAAAAAAAAAACAGATTAAGTCCCGCTGTATTTCTTCGGTTCTTCTCAGGTCTGAGGCATTAACTTTAGCGAACCGGTAGTAACTTAAATTAAATTATTTGATATACAAAAAATGAAGCTTGTATTTCATATTTGGAATTAAATAATTTGACTTTGACTTTGATATATTTTATTTACATATGATGCCAATATTTGATTATTAAATGTATCAAGGTTCATTTGTAAGCTCTTATATTTCAAATTTGGTTGATATTAAGAAATTCTAACTCATTGATGATAATCAAAACTTGTAAGGTTATATATATATTCCTAATATTCTTAAACGCATCAGAATTTAAATTTATTATTTAAATATTATAAAAGCACACACACATACTCAACAAGAGTTGAAACACTCATTTTTCTGCTTGTCGCCTTTCGAGACTAATAATTGCCATTGCAATGTCATAAGTATATGTGACCTGGAAGTAACCTGTAGTTTTTGACTACCTGACGAATTTCATTAATGAAATGTGGAAATAAAATAATGCATTCCCCCGAGTTCTATTGTATAATACTGAGTAAGGAAAAATCTAGTATCATAATGTATTATTGAAATCTTGATAACTACAGATGATTTGTTATGAATTGGCTATTTATGTACAGATTGCGATCAGTTTACTACTGTACTGATATCAAAGAACACACACATATAATGAATTAGTAATAGTAGTAGACAGGTCGAGACCTTTTAGAAAATTATAGAGATTTCGCTGTTATATGGGAGATATAACTTAAAAAAAAGAAAAAATAAAACTATCTTCTGAACATATTTCTCAGTTCATTTCTTTAGTTAGTTTTTTTTTTAGCTTCACGCTTTATCCCACACATAGCAGGGTAGGCAGAGGGAACCCCAGGAACCGTAGTGAACGTTCGTGGCATTGCGCGCTGAGTGGTGGAACTCAACGCCGCGCATTGCCTAGTTGCCAGGCCAAAGAAAATGAATCTTTTCTTCAAAAATCGATCTTCCCCGAGTGGGAATCGAACCCACAAAAAATTCGAAATATTTTTAGGTTTAATGAAATGACTTTTGTTGTTTTTCCCACGATTTAGGCTTCGGCACTAAAGGAAAACACCCGGTCTGGATGACGAAACACTAATATCCGCATGGATTTTATACTGTTTCATATGTTGGATCTAAATTGCTTATATTATTAAACTACTATATACAGTCTTAGTAAAAACCGCATTAGAATCTGTTAAATATTTAAGAAACTTCAAGCTTAAAACATACACGATACCAAATTTTTATATATACTGACAAATTTACAAATCATGTATGTACTTTACTATGTACATAGTGCTGTTTTGATAATTTTTTTAGTACAATGATCACTATCTTTACACAAATAGCCAATTGATGACGAATTATATGTAGTAATTAAGATTGCAATAATACATTTTAACGTAGTTTTTTCCTTATTTAAATAATAACAATATATAAAAGGATTTTTTTAGAAAAAACAAAGGTACTATAGCGCATTGCGAATTACGTTATATTACGTCATTTCCTAGTTCCCGTTATAAAACTCACAACATCTCCAAAGGTAGGTAGTGAATGAGAGACACAGTTAACACTGTTTACCCTGTTATATGCAGGAAAATTATCCTTGCCTGGCGGAAATGAACGTTGCGCTTACTGAGTTGCCAGAGTAAAGAAAATGGAAATTAAATAATCCATCCTCCTCGAATGGGAATCGAACCCACAAACCGTCACGTTTCGAAGCAGAGCCGTATTACGCCACGACGGTCCGACCGATATAATTTTAAAGCGTTTATTTTATAAAAAAAATTTTTTAAGCATAATTTTATAAAATAAACGATTTAAATAAATCGTTTGTTTTATTAAATTATGCGTTGCTTTGTTTAAGCTTTTTATTAGAAACCGAGTGATCTTCCATTTTATTTAATAACAAGTGTATGTTACGTAACGTTCCGTAACTTTTTTTTTAAGGTGTAAGCGGTTTAGGTACATCGAGAGAATGAATAGTGAAAAACAAGTTAATGGTGAGACCTCGGTTGACTTTTAAAAACAGTGTCGAAGATAATGAAGGAAGGTCACGTAAAATGCAAGAGGTTAATGACAGTGGACGAGGCGAAAGTGGTATTTGCATGCAATTGGCACTCCGTTATCTATGGCTTTCAAGCTGGGTATAAAGCGTAAAGCCATACCGAGATTGATAGATGAAATATTTTCTTTGTAGTACCTTCATATATTTTTTTATTAGATACACTACTAGTATGAAAAATAATATCATTTTCATTTAAAAATTTATTTTGAAATTAGATACCTAAATATTTTGTAATACATTTGTAGAGCAATTTATTAAACGACTATATTTAGTATATCGATTTGTTTATGGGTGCCAAGATAGATTTTTTTTTTAATATTAACTTTTTTTTTTTTATATTAGGGGACCATTGTAGCGCAGAGGCGTAGGGAGACTTTCACAGGTGTAAACGCGACAGTTTGAGGGTTCGATACCCAGTCGGAGAAGATGGATTTCTTCATGCTAGCTAGCTATAAAAAAAAGAAAATATATATTAGTAATACGTAGGCACAATAACCTCAATGATAGAAAATAAAACTATGAAAGCATATAAAGTTATTATGACATATAGTCATAAGTTAGAATGACGTCTGTGAAGTGATCACAATAGGTTTAGAAAACCTAGTTGAGTTTTGTTGTGGGCTCACCAGGCCGCACTTGGAACCCTCGTAGCTTTAGTTTAAAGTCGTGGAGTGTGTAGGTTACAAAGGGGCTCAATTCGATATTTACTATCGAATTGGGCTCCTCTGACACTCCTTCCTTCCCGCATACAGCAGGATAGGCTGAGGGAATCTATAACTGTTTTTCGCTTCTCGCTTAAGTTTTGTAAGCAACATTGCGTGACAGGAGAAAAATAAGATAATCGTGGCGCAGAGGTGTAGCTTTGTAAACACGACGGTTTGTGGGTTCGATTCTGACTCGGAGAAGTATTGTTTTGGTAAATAGGCAAGGTGCGGCGTTGAGTTCCGCCACTCAACACGCAATGCCTGAAAAAACTCAGAAAGCATTAACTAAGCAACGGAATGTCTTAACACTAGGTTCCTATAATTCCTGCAATTCCATCTGCCTACCCTGCCATGTGCGGGATAAATTGTGAACACATAAAAAAAGATAGATAAATAAAAGATACATTGAAAATTATTGTGTATTATTGCTACATTATAGGCACCTAATTAATATTCTTACTATTAACACTGTCTTTACAGACTGACGGAAACATCTATATTCTTATATTGACATTTTACGTGGATGTAGGTAATATTAAAAACACAAAATCATTTTTTGGCGACGACTATGTGACTTTGACTTTTCACTTATATCGTATTTCATATCCTAGAGTAGGCTGGGGGAAGATAATATATTGCTTTCTCTATAGTAATATGACAAAGTGCGGCGGTGCGTTCCGTCAGACAAGCAGAGAACGTAGTGTCTTAACACTAAGTTCCCTCTGCCTAACTTACTATGTGCGGGATGCAGGAACATTTTTATATATTGTTCGGTAATTCACGAATATCTCATAATATTACTATAGCTAATTCTTATAATTTAAATTATTAGTTCAATTTACTCTTTTTTTATTACAGTCTGTATGTATTTTAAGCCCTAGTTTTAAGTTACATTATTCTATTAAAAATTACTAATTGCCTGTCAAATTATAATAGCAAATACAAAACTGATATTAAAACTATATTTTTTAATGGCTCAATCTTGCTATAGTGTAAACCATATTAAATTAAAAAAAAAGAAATTATAATCATTGATCAACTCTTCATTTAACAAGTAAGACGAAAGTTAACTAAAACAACAAAAAAAATGTATACAATATTTATTAAGTTATTTACTTAATGTTACCTATGTTTTTGCCTTTCTTAGTAAAAATATTATTATATTACTTAAGAATTAAATTAAATGTAATAATAATAGTTATTAAATTGATATTGACAATTAAGCCATATTTTCTTGCTTAAGTATGATACTATTAATGTCATGCGCATGCGCATTCTAGTATGTACATTTAAATTAACTACTAAACTTACAGTCTTCAATTTGAAATAGGGTAGCCAACACAAAAAAAAGATTCAGAACAATAGTGCCTCATGGGGTGCAAGCAAAAGAAATACTCTTTAGTGACATCTATCTTATTTTCTCCCACGATAAACCTTATGTACCTCTCTTTCTCTTCCTCGTATCTATTTTACTGTCGCTTCTTCGTTTCATTGAATTTGAAGTAGCTCCCGAGATTAGAATGTTCAATGTTTACAAAAAAGAACCTACTTATTACATTATAAATAGCCTTCTCATTTTTTTAATAATAACAACATTATAATATGAAATTATAATTTATTCAGTACTTTTCACATAGAAAAACCTAACAACTATTTATTACATATATAACTTCACGCTATTTCTCTTATATGGATTAGTCACTTTGAGACACTTTGTTACTTACGATGCTTGAATACCTTCTGTCCAAACTCCAGATACAGTATTGCACGTTTATAATTTTCATATAAATACATATTTTTTATAAACACCTTATAAAACCTTATCTTTGCCAAAAATTGTATCAACTAGAAATATTTTTAATAAAAAAAATGTTAAGAGAAATGCAAAATCCTAATAGAAATCTGAATCTGAACAAGAGGAAAAATTTTTTAATTTTTCCTCTTGTTATGTTTGTACACATTCATTTACGGTTTTAGTATATAGCATTATAGATTTGACTATGTGATTTGTGAATGAATCGCTTTTTAGTACAGCTGTTAGGTCTGGCCAGGATCTAGGTCCTTCAGGATCAGGATCTAGGATCAGGTCTTAGTAGAATCACTATAAGAAATTAAAAATAAGCTTATCGCTGGGTAGTCAAAGGGTTCTGGAGGAACTGTGAGAACCTACTATTAAGACACCCCATGCCCTGCAAATTTAATTTTACTTCATTAAATAATTACAAAAAAAACTAATAAAAACTTATATTGATCTTCCATATAAAGATTTATGCAATTGAGGCCATTATCATTATGTCATACTGTCTGTATTTGATTGTAACTAGAATGTTTAGTTAAAATCTGGGAAATGAATTGGACAGCGGAGTGTCTTAACACTAAGTTGCCTGTGTGTGAGTGTGAAGTCACCAACCCACATTAATAAGAGTGTAGCTAATATTATAAAATGTTAAATATAATACAAATGTTTTTATCTTTTGCATTATAAAGGCAGTGGTAAAAGGTTTAAATATAGTGGGATTTTTTGAGTCAATTATGAATTGTTATTTTAATTTTTTGATTTGTTTATTTTTTCTTCTTTATTTGTTTATAAATATTTACAAAGAGTATCTCCACGAATCAAATTATAGGTCCATATGTTGTCATAATTCAGCAAGTCAATTAAGATCACCACTTTTTAGGAAAACTAAACAAAATTATGTCCAATCAAACCCACACTATTATTACCCAGATAAAACTTAAAAAAAATTATCATCAAACATTACTTAACAAATTGAACTGTTATTAACTGTAACTTAATATAAAAGATTTTTGAACATATAATAGATTTATTACAGTACCAATCATTTAAAGCCATATATACTATTTTGAATTATCTTAGATTGTGTCATCCAAACATTTCACATACACACAATGTTTTTTAAATTGTTCCAGTTCAAGACAGCAGCTTGAACAGCAGTTCAAGACATGTAGGGTGACAAACAGATATACCAAAGAATAATATACAGAAAATAAATCAATATTGACCAATTTTCTTTTCAATCACAAGCACTTAGATTCCCATTAAAATTATCATATTATAATCAATGTTCACAATAAATCAACTAAAAAAAAACAATATATTTAATTATAAGTATAACAAAAATCACTACACACTGTTATTTTAAATTCACAGTCTAAAATTAACACTAAGAAACTATGGATATAAATTTTAACTTTCATAAGTCCACTTTAGCACCAATATTTAATGGGATAGCCTTTAACTCTGTCCGCAAACACAGAAACTCTGCGGAAACACATGTTATTGCTGTACACGCAATGTTTAAAGCCCACCATGAAAATGTTGTGGGAAATCTGCCATTGTACACCCAGCAAAATAGTAAGTGTGTGACATAAAATGTACAGCTGAAATTTAAAATAAAATCTATTATTACATATACAACAATATAGGCCTAATTTTTTTCTTATATTTTTAATTGTAAATATGGTGATATTTGTTCATTCAACATTATATATTTGTTTACCAGATATAGAAATATAATACTTATATGTTACCTAAAGTCCAAGCACAATTTCGTTCTTCCCACCAGCATCCATAGCATAAATGCTCCCACAATGGAATTTAGTACAAACGCTAAAATGACAGCTCTGCCCTCATTGTCTTTTACATGGATTTCCTGAAGTATAATTTAATTAGGCATAATTAGTTACAATAAGTAAAAGAAAGATTAAGTATAGTAGTAAATTAAATTTCATATTACAACATATAATTATTTTAATTTTGATTATATGTTATATTATATATGTTAATTTCCTTTTTCTATTACAACAAAGATACGTACATGGTATTCAAACAGATGGTCTAAGGTCCGCGTGGAGGAAGTCAAATCTTGCATTATAGCCATTAAAAGGCTGAGTGTTAGATACAAAACAAACTGCATTGCCACTATCTGAGATATAATAAGACAAGGATCCCACTGGGTATAGCGGAATGAGCCCGTTAACTTCTTCATTTTCGACATTTTTAATATTTAAACTTGTCAAAGCGATAACTTTCAACGCTAAATCTTCATTCAGACATTATTTTTCGTTAGGTACTATGTTATAAATTATATAAACATATGGTGCAATTTAGTGTATATTCGTATTATTCATCAAAATCTTCGATCGTATTTATGATGCCCTGTCAATATCAACGTCAACGTCAATATCAAATTGTGTCAAAAGCTTACAGATAATAACAGCTAAAGATATCACACATTTTTAAAACTATTTATTTGGGTTATTTTATTTGTATTGTAAGTCTTACGTTAAATATTTTATAATTGCGTCACTGTGAGGTGACATGTGTGCAATCGGTATTTTAAAAATATATAACTGAGTTGATCTAATTACGCTAAATTAGATATACTTTTAAGGATGAAAATTATCATAGTTGCAAGTTTTTAGTTTTTATTATTCAAATATCTTTAATATGTTAATGATCTCATCGTATCTTTACAAAATAATGAAAGTTACAATAATTTCATCTATCAGAGATTTATATCATATTACCCTTATAAGACTGCCGTTTTTAGATCTGTCTCCCTATTATATTCAACATTATGAAGGGATTGAGAGGGACCGAATTAAAATTAATTAAATATATTCGCTTCCATAGTATCATACTTTATTTTATGTATGAAAGATGTCGCAAATTAAGGTTGATGAAAATATATGAAATTTTGTTAAGTTTTTGGGACATACAATAAAGATGATGGAAAAATTTTAATTACTAAGTTATCTAAAAATAAAAAAATCTTTGTTTTATTTCAAACAAAACATAAGGTAGGTTGCGCACTGACATCCACACTGGGATTCTCTGTGTTGTGGACAATCCGCCTCTTCCTTTCTATTATTTTCTATTATTATAATAATAATATTATATTATACTATTATATCTGTAGTACAAAATTACAAAGTACATTACATTACATTACGCAGACAGAATTAATTATGTTAACATTAAAAATTGCACTTTAGTGAAGTGCAATGTACTTATTAAATAAATTTTTCATCATCTTTCATAGACTATGTATTGATTCAGAAGGAATTAAATTTTTTGAACAATACTTATACACTAATAATTATATTGGCATAAAGGTAAGACAAAGCTGAACTGTTCGCTTTATAAATAACACACGCAAGTGTCAAACACTTCATTGTTTTATTTAAATAATGCATAGGGAAATATTTTACTCTGTAATCCTATTACTTATTTGTAAAATAGTCATTTTAAGCGATTTTTTATTAATTTTTATGGTTATTTATTGCGATTAGTACTTACATTTTCCTATATACCTTAGCTATTGTAGGATAATATCTACATTCTGTAGACATTATCCTACATCCTCAATGGCTAATATTGCTTAGGTTCATAAACAAAAAGAAGTTCTTAATTAACCCGTTACTAGGCGTTAAATCGTTAATTGGCGGTTTAATTACTCTTTAACAGGCTATAGGAAAATATTATTATTCTTATAACTTTGTGCTTTTATAACATATTGACAATACTCTTTATTGCACAAATTTTTACATTGAAAAAATATATGAAAAATTACATTACATATTATAAATATATGAAAAATTTGTAAGTCTATTTTTCTTAACAAATATTTAAAAGCGATGTGAATAATTAGGAATTGTGTTCATATACATATAATGATTTGTGACATGTTTTTTACGTGTCTGAGAAATTTAGTTAGCAATTACGTAGTTACATGGGAAAATTTTGTATCCAATAAATTTTTTTTCAAAGAACATGCAAAAAAGGACGCACAAGGACCGTCGTGGCGCGGGGGCGTAACGTCTGCCTGTAACGCGGCTAACGCGACGGTTACTGGGTTCGATCCCCAGTCGGAGAAGATGTGGATTTTTCTATTTTCAATTTCTTCGCTCTGGCAAACTAGGCAAAGCGCGGCGTTGAGTTCCGCCACTCAACACGCAATGCCTCGAAAAAGGCGGAAAGCGGGGACGGAGAAAGCAGGGACTAAGCAACGGAGTGTCTTAACACTAGGTTTCCACGGTCTCTGCAGTTCCCTCTGCCTACCCTGCCATGTGCGAGATAAAGCGTGAAGCTAAAAAAACGAAAATATGCAAAAAGTTTAATTTATAGCCAGCCAGCGATATAGCAATATACTTCTTGAGGTTACAACATATATCCAAATAAATTGATTAACTTTATACTATTAATATGGAAAAGAACACATTTTTAATGACTTAATTTTAGTATTTCTTGATTTATTTCATACATTGTAGGACACGAGATAGTGTTGAAAAACTCAAGATAGTTTTATTAAGCAAAATTAACACTTACTAAAAGAACAACTCTATGAAACATGACACGAATAACACATAGCATACTAAACTTACAAAAACTACTAATAAGAGTTCTAAAGTAATAATATATTTTTTATTATAAAATCAGCTATAATGTGTATGCTTTTACCTATTTTAAATAAGGCACGTGATTACATATGATACTTTTTTTATAATCTTCAGGTTTTTGTCTCGCTCTTTGCAGAGTAGGCAGAGGAGACTGTGCAAGATACTGTGGTAACCTAGTGTTAAGACACTCCGTTTCCTGCTTTCTGCCTTCCGAGGCGTTGCTTGTTGAGTTGCATGAAGTAAATGGAAATAAAATAATCCATCCTCCACGCGTAGGAATCAAACCCACAAATCGTCGGATTTACAGGCAGATACTGCGCCGCAACGGTTTTTTTGACATTTATAACAATATCTATAAATGGTATGTATCTATTTTATTGTAAACAGGAATATAGTAATTAGGATAAGGATAAACTAGAGGATTACTTGGAAGTGGAGTATAAATATTCAGGAAATATAATGGGTGCCACTTGGGAAGGAATCGTTTTTAGAGAGCAGCAGGGACCTGGAAGAAAAAAAATATGTTGGGTTGGAAGACGTTGGTTCTAGGGTAAGTAGGTCTAAATGTATGTTGTACTATTACTTAAGATTTTGTTAATAATTTTTAAATTTATTTTTATAAAGAAGAAGAAGGTTTACAAAGAAGTATAACACTGTAATTTGTATTATGTTTCATTCACGGACTATTGCAGTGTTCAAATTCCAATACGTTTAGAGTTTTGTTTATAAGAAATTTAAAATCTTTGTGCTTTATCAACCTTCTGTGCAGGCACAAAGCTTTTTTCACATATAATAAAACACTATTTAAACTTTTTAGCGTAAGCGTAATAAAATAGACTAAAGAAATATTTTTAAAAATATTTATAAAAATTTTATATAAAATTAGGCCGTGATTAATAAAAATATATAAAATGAATAGTATAGAATTTCAAAATATCTGAAACGGAATAGTTTTATTACGAAATATTTTTTAAGAACTTATCAGTTTCAGATAAAACTTAATTTAAGGCATACTTAACTTTTAAGGCATGTCTTTTGTTGTTGTAAATTTCTTAGTTGCTGAAAATTTTCAGCACCATTATATGTGCCTGCGCTGTTTAAAGCGAAAAGTTTCCACCAGATTTCTAATTTGATGCCGCGACATCCTCCTATCAAATAGAGGGAGCATGGACCGCAAGCGGTAAGATTGTTAATATTATCTCAAAATATGTTCAGACTATGTTAAGACACTCCGTTCTTCGCTTTCCGCTTTTTTCGAGACATTGCATGTTGAGTGGCAGAAATCAACGCCACGCTTTGCCTAGTTACCAGAGCTAATAAAATTGAAATACAAAAAATTCATTTTTCCCGAGTGGGAATCGAACTCACAACCCGTCACGTATACAGGCAGGCGCTATGCCTCTGCGCCACGGTGGTCCTCAAAATTTTTCTTTTTATCAAAGTATTTTAGAAAATCCATATAAATTTAAATTACGGATTGACGATCGAGACACTGTCTGTAAGTGCGACGTTATGTGAATTTCATTTCCACTCGGGAAGGTCCTTCACGATTCCCAAGCCTTTCGGATTTTTTTCAAAAGCACTTTCTTCACTCAAAATCCCTGCAATGATGGCAAAAATATTTGAACGTGTTATCTCTAACCCGCTCTCATTAAAACAGCTAATTCGTTACGACTAATAATATAAGCTATACAGTGTTATTAAGCAATATCAAAATTATACTTAATCAACTAAATAAACGAAATTACGTTATACATGACGGATATAATATTCCGAATTTACTTATGGGAATTCCCAATAATATTGAAAAATAAATCAGCAAATGTTTGGGACCATTTCGTCCATTCCAAGTCAGATCGAATTGCAGATTTGTCAAACGGAGACGTTGCATGTGACAGTTACAACAATTGTAAGAGGGATATAGAAATCGCTGAAGAGTTGAGACTCGATTTCTACAGGTAACAAGGCTTATTTTTGAGATACAGCTTGTTTTTGTAGTTTCACTTTATAGTTTTTGTACTTTTACTTTATTATGACTACAGGCTGTAGGGTACACTATAGACTGAGAAATTCTAATCTAAAGACACTTAGATTTTGACGTCATATATACAACGTAGTTCACAATAAAATTTAGTATAATCTGTCATTGAACATGTTATATTTATATTAGCTTTTTTTCACTATACATTAAAGAAAAGCTTACAGGTTGTTGTGTCTTACAAGATCTGGAATTCTTAGTTGTAATAAAATTTATTTGTATTTATTTTACTTTTTAGATTTTCCCTTTCGTGGACACGGTTATTACCAACAGGTTTTCCATATGAAATAAGTAAAAATGGAACGGAATTCTATAACAATCTTATAAATGGCTTAATTGCGAAGAACATAGAGCCTGTAGTAACTCTATACCACTGGGATCTACCACAGAATTTACAAGATTTAGGTAATTTTTACTTTGATATACAAATTTGAAGTTTAGATTTTTTTTTATTTGTTTAGAAAAATTTTGTAAATTAATATTTACGCTTATTTATATAAATCGTTGTAAAGTAAAAATCGGGACCGAATCCAATTTTATTGCTATTATTATAAAATATTTCTAAATTATACCATAATTTATTCATATTAAAATTCTTCACACCTGACGTTCAGGATATTGCATAGCATGTTGTATGGTGGAACTTCATGCCGCACTTTGTCTATTAATATTTCGGAAGAAGAATAATTCATTCCCTTACATGACAATCGAACCTCCAACAGATATCATCTTATTTTTATAATATAAATCATGGAGCCATTTTTTATAGGGGGATGTGCCAATCCATTGGTGGTAGATTGGTGTGGAGACTACGTCAGGGTTGCATACTCACTATTTGCTGATCGCGTCAAGATGTGGTTGACACTGAATGAGCCTGTAACGTTCTGTGATTTTTCCTTTAATGTTGGCAATCATGTGACAGGAATTGTAATCCCTGATATTGGAAGTTACTTATGTAACAAACATGTTTCATTTTCTCATACAAGGGCATGGAAGATATACGATTAAGAATTTAGACCTAAACACAACGGTTACAAGTTATATAAATTATTGACATAATTATACTAGAGTATCTCTCAAACTTATATGGAATATGTCCAAATTTTAGACAAATATATCTTCAGTTTTTCTATTCAAGCATATTTTAGCTATTCTGTGCCAACCAGGCTTGTAATGATTAACTGGTAGACTAGTAGAGATTTTCTTTCAAGACTTGTTGATTTCTGTACAAAAGCATTATAAAATATATGATATCACTTATCTGATGCCACTTAAGATAAAAATTGTCTTAAAATATTTTAAGTATTTTTTTTTTATCACTTTAATTTCAGGTAAAATAAGTATCACCAACGCTCTCTTATGGTTGGAGGCAGAGAATGAAGGCGAGGAAGAAGCAGCAGTACTTGCTAGGGAATTTAGTGTTTGTATAATTATTTTATCCCCATATTCCTCTACAAAGTTAAGACAAGAAGTAGGATTGGACAGCCATCATTTACAATTAGACTACGTCCCACTGTGCCTTAATGATATTTGTTCTTCTTTAAATTATATTTTGCTCAGCGCCACAGCTATTAAATATAATGCGACGGTCGTGGGTTCGTTTATCATTCAAAAATTAAATTACTTTTAAAATCTTTGCTCTGGTTAACCCATAAAAACTCAAAAATGTTCAAGAGTAGGGATTTACAGTCTAGCCTACTCTAGTCTAACTATAGAACGAATCTTTACATTTGGTTTCAACTACCTGACCTCCTGTATGGAATAAGACGTATAACTAACTATTCTTTTTAATTACTTTTTTTTTAGCTTCACGCTTTATCTCACACATGGCATGATAGGCAGAGGTAACTGCAGGAACCATATGAACTCTCAACTCTCAACGCCGCGCTTTGCGTAGTTTCCAGAGCGAAGAAAATGGAAATAAAGATCTATCTACCCCGAGTGGAAATCGAACCCACGAACCGTTGCGTTTACAGGCAGACGCTTACGCCTCTGCGCCACGACGGTCCTTTTTTAGTTACTTTATATTCTGAATTAATTTCAAGTCTAGTGATATTTTTTGTTGCTGGCCTCCTCTGGTTGTGAAACACTTGAAAAGCAGATGTGAGAGCCAAGGTTGGACAAAATCAAGATTACCTGAATTAACACCTAAGGAAATTAATGATATTAAAGGTAATTATTTATTGTTGACAATTACAAATTGAAATTTTAATCTTTTTTGCACCTTTTATTTTTTTTTTTCATTTTAAAAAAATGTTATTTTAAACAAAATATTATATGTACATGATTTCACATAGTTACGTGACCTAGATTACTAGGATACATAGACAAGAAACCGTTTGAAACCGAATCCTTTGAAATTTATAATTATTTATTAAATCTGTCAAGATAATTTTAAGTTTAAGAGGAGCGTGACTAGCAGAAGCACAGAATGATCGCATATCTAAAACCATATAGTAAAATTACTCATTCTCTAGGAACCTACGATTTCCTGGCCTTCAACTATTACACAGCTCGTATAGTACGCAAGGCAAAGGATGGCGAGAAGATTGGTCATTTTCCTTGGAAGGAAATTATGAATTCGATCTCTGTTTTCCGTTCGGCCTGACTGGAAAAATAGGGCAGACTGGTTTTACGTACGTATAAATTGTTACATTTGTTATATACACATTGAAGTCGTCTCTGCTTTTTTGGTGGTTCAATGGTTCAATTATTGGTTCAATGGTTCAATTATTATGAAGGATTAATGAATAAAAGAAATATTTTGCATATTTAATTTCCTCATATTAGTAAAAAAGACAAAGCGCGACATTGAACTGAGAATTGCGACGTTGAACTGAAAAAATGAGAACGGAAGATTCTATCTTGCAATACTACTCTGCTATATGCGGGATAGAGCGTGAAGCTACTCAAAGAGATGTCAGCTTACCTAAGATACCTCCAAGTGTTACTAAGACAAAAAGATTTGACAAAGGAATACAACAGACAGACAAGAAAGTGATCCCGATGATATTAGTTATCTGAACTGTTGCATCTTAAAAATGGATGCAAAATTTAATAAATCATTTTTTGTTTCAGATATATCCACAAGGTCTTCGTTAAATCTTACGTTGGTTGAAGGAAAAATTCGGTAAACTACCAGTTTATATAACTGGTGGTTTATATAATGGTTATGCTTATACAGATCCAGGATTAGAAGATGTCAGCTGCGTAAAGTATTACAACGATCATTTAGAGCAGATAGCATATTTGTTTTAAATTTCTTTTAATGTTAGCACTATCTTGTAAATAAAAATAAATTATATTTAGGTAAAATAGTGTAATTTTAATAGTTTTTTAGCTTAATATTTTCATGTAACTTATCTTTTTAATAATAATTAATTTATATGTTACTTAATAAATGTTTTTTAAACTCTTCTATCTAAAAATGAAGAAGGAGTGGACATAAAGTGTTACACTGCGTGGACTATGATGAACAACTTTGATTAGGCTTTTGGATATAAGTAATATTCTGATTGCATTATATACATATATAATATATATTATTGAGGGCCGTCGTGGCGCAGAGGCGCAACGTCTGCCTGTAACGCGACGGTTACTGGGTTCGATCCCCAGTCGGAGAAGATGGATTTTTCTATTTCCATTTTCTTCGCTCTGGCATCTAAGGCAAAGCGCGGCGTTGAGTTCCGCCACTCAACACGCAATGCCTCGAAAACGGCGGAAAGTGGGGACGGAGTAAGCGGGGACTAAGTAACGGAGTGTCTTAACACTAGGTTCTTATAGTTCCTGCAGTTCCCTCTGCCTACCCTGCCATGTGCGGGATAAAGCGTGAAGCTAAATATATATATATATATATATATATATATATATATATATATATATATATATATATATATATATATATATATATATATATATATATATATATATATATATATATATATATATATATATATATATATATATATATATATATATATATATATACATATACATATATATATATATATATATTAAAGGGAACCGTCGTAACGCAGAGGCGCAGCATGCCACTCAGCACGCAATGACTCGAAAGACGGAATGCAGGGAACACAGTGTCTTAACACTAGGATATTTAACACACAAGATTCCTGCGGCTTCCTCCGCCCTATCCTGTGTGAATAAATAAGTATGAAGCTAAAAAAATAAGATTTTTTACTTTTTTTTTCCACATGCTATACATTTGCTTTCTAATTTTTTTAATTGAATTGAAACACATACGTGAAGTTTTGTATTTTTGTCAAATAATTTGTAAATATCAATTTTGATATAAAATATAATGCTATGTTTATTTTGAGACTCAAATTCGGACTTTACCGTGTGGACTTTGAGGATCCTAAGTGAACTCGTCGCCCTCGCGCTTCCGCTAACTTGTACAAGTTGTCAAGCAACATGGTCTTGATTTAGACAGCGACAAAAAGATAACTGATGAACTTTAACATTTCTTTTATAACCATTCCCTAACGTAACAAACTATACTGATATAAATTTAAAATTGTTGTGAACATAAAAAATTAATATATTTTAAATTAAATTATTAATAAACATATAAAAATTTTTATGGCTTGTAATTTAACACAGGACAAACTGAATGTGCAACAAACGTATATGTATGTATGTAGCATAACAGGACACATACTGCGTGCCAAATCAATATACACTTTATGATTTTACTGTTACTAAAGTATTTAATATTGAAATTATTGTTCAATTATTCGAATCAGTAAAATCTTTTTGTAATGTGAAGTTCTTATAGATATTATTTTCGAATATTGAACAAGAATGTAAGCTGTTAAATAAATAAAAAGGACCTTGTTATGCAAAGTTAATCTCTTCTGTATCATATGAGAAACTAATAAACCAATTGGTATTACTCTGTTATTTTATTGTGAAAAATATACTCCTAACAGGGAAACCCTGGCCTAGCACCGACATGTACATACATAGTTAAAAAGCCTAACCTTTCCCATAAATTAACTATTAAAACAATTTATTCATCTTGAACCAGCGATTCCGGGTTACATTGTAACGTTACTACTAATTAAAAAGCTTTGTTCTTCTCACTTTTTGTAAACGTCGTGGTCAACATGCTATGTAAACTAAATAGCGGCTATAGTTTGGCGTACGATATCCCGCTATCTCTACCTTATTGACAATATCCTGAGGCACTAATGCACCTGTCTCGATTTTAGATGCAGCTCCTGATTGGACACGTATGAAAAATAGTGCAGAATTACTGAGGATATTGGTGTATCTTCATCCAGACTATTACTTTATACTTGAAGCGTAAAACGCGTAGTACATGTAGAACTTACAGTTCAGTGGTAAACAAATATCTCGAAATATCATCACCTAAAGCTTGATAAGTATTTTGATCTTACTAACGAACTGATCTGGAATAGATAAGAGTTTATTTATATGCGGTTGAAGTAACGCATTTCGAAGGCGACACTGGTGGAGTCATTTGGAATTTGGTTAAACCGTTGAATGTTAAGTAGTTACTTCTCATAAGTTAGTACTAAGAATTTTGCTTTGTAAAGGTTGAAAAGGTCTTATTTTTTCAGTAATTACAACATCGTGTTGAGTAATTAATAGAATTTTAGTGTTAAGATACTCATTTCTTTACTTTCTGCAAATTTATGGTAAGCATGAGATCTGTTTAAATATATAATATCTCAGTATGTCGCCCGACGTTAAATCGAGCGCACGTTTGTGTTCGAGACGGCTATTTAATTAACGCATCGGACATTTTTTACAACTACCCACATAAATAAAATGTTAAGATGAACACGAACGTTAGTAATAACGCGTTTTGTGATTCTAGTGGAAGTGATATTATGGAAGACGATGATATATTAGAGAATCAGCATAGAGATGTGACACGACGAGAGGAGGCTGAAATTATTATGGAAAATGAAAAAAGAATTTGTGAGAAGAGGATGCGTCCTAATTCAGAAGACACAGGAGAAGAAGATGAGTTTATTACGGTTGGGCGAAAGCGAATAGCAAGAAGTTTTTCAAAAAAACAAAGTAGTCCTAATCCAGATGAGTGTGGAAATGAAATTTTGACGCAATTTGAAGATAAGATAGTGGTTTGTGTAACAGGTAAAGAAATGTTGCCGAAACAATTTAAAATGGCTAAACTTTTGCGAGCAGAAAATATCGGTAATATTACTAATATACAATATAAGAGTCCGTTTAAGATACTAATCCATTTTGAAGATAAAAATAGCGCAAAAAAGTTAATAGATTGCAAAAAATTTATGGATCTAGGGTTAAGATGTCAATTTATTAATGAGTTGAATTTATCCTATGGAATTATTAGAAATATTGATTTAGATGTTGAAGAAGAAGAAATTAAAGACAATTTAGTAAGTGACTGTGAAATTTTATCAATTCGAAGACTGAAACGCATGAATTATTCAGGAAAATGGATAAACAGTGAGACCATCCGAATATGTTTCAAAGGGTCAACTTTGCCTGATTATGTTAATGGATATGGGTGCAGATTTAAAGTCGAACCTTACATGTTTCCCGTAACGCAGTGTTCTGGGTGTTGGAAGTATGGGCATGTTGTTCGATATTGTCCATCTAGAAAAATAATTTGTCCTAAATGTGGAGAAAATCATTCAAACTGTGAGACAACGAGCTATAAATGTATCAATTGTAAAGGACAACACATGGCTTTGAATAGATCTTGTCCAGTATTTATAAAAGAAAAGATGATAAGAACCATAATGCGTGATTCAAATTGTACATATGGAAAAGCCTTGACAACATATCTTAGCAAACAGAAATCAGAAGCAACCCATAGAGAACAGACACAAACAAATTTACCTAGCCAACAGTCTGTTGAGAAGATTCGAGGAACTGAAAAATCTTACAGAGACGTTTTGATAGCTCCCAGTATAGTTAACACAGAAAACAAAGAATCCACAGAAGAAGAAGAAGATCAAGAAAAAGAAAGTACAAATAATCAGCGCAATGCAACAGAACATAAGAAGAGTAAACGAAAACGTATAACCACAAAGGCACGTCAATATAGTCAAAATTCGGTGGATAATTCCGACAGTAACAATTATTGCGATGATGGAAGAGAAGAAAACTTTAACCAGAAGAAAAAAACTACAGAAGAAAGAGACAGAGTAAACACTTTTATGAGGTTTTTACAAAAAATAAAAAATATTTATGATTGCGATTCGAACATAGAAATTAAGATTAAACTATTTCTAACCCTTATATTTGAGGAATTTGTGAAATATGTATGTACATTTTTTAAAGATAGTAACTTCTGCTCCGTACTTCTACCAATGTTTAAAAATGGATAATCAAGAGCAAGAATATGTAATAAATATATTACAGTGGAATGCACAAAGTTTAAAACCTAAACTAAAAGAATTTGAATTGTTGTTAATGCAGGAAAAAATTCATGTAGCATTGATTTCGGAAACTTGGCTTGAAAAGAATTCCTTTTTGAATGTTTATAATTACAACATATTTCGAAGTGACAGAATAGATTCTTATGGTGGTGTAGCCATCATTATTCATAAGTCGATATTGGTTCAAGAGTGTCAGCTAAATCTTCATAATGTTGGTATAGAAACGGTATGCGTAAAAATTCTAAATTGTAAAGATATTAAATATATAACATCCCTGTATTGCCCGTCATCAGTTCGTACAGAACCATCCGATTGGGAAACTGTGTTTTCAACATTTAAGAATAATTCGATAATATGTGGTGATTTCAATGCCCATCACTTTAGTTGGTCACAAAAAACAGATAATCGAGGTACACAAATTTATGACGCTGCCTTAGAATGGGGTTTTATATCGCTTAATAGTCTAGACTATACAAGAATCAAATTAGTAAATAATCATCTTCAAAAAAGCTCACCTGACATTTCATTTGCGTCTTCTGATATTGCAGTCAAAATTGATTGGATGGTTCTTAACGAAAATTTGGGTAGTGATCATCTATGTATTAAAATGTGTATTAATTACCGTGATACTATAAAATTCACTCAAAAGCGTAATATTAAGCGAGCAAATTGGCCAAAGTATATTGAGTACATTAAAAATCATATTTCATATCTTGAGGACTTCGAAGATCCACAGACTTTATACGACAATTTGCTTGATTTAATTTATAAAGCAGCAAATGTAAGTATTCCGATGATTATATTACCTCTTAATCCAGTCAAAAATTTTGTTCCAAATCTTATTGGGATTCATCTTTGTCACATCTTGTTGCTAAGCGTAGATTAGCGTTAAGTTTTTTTAGGAAAAATCCTATACCAAGTAATTTAAATATCCTGCAAAATCAAACCCGAATAGCCAAATATGCTATTTTAAGGGCTAGTGTATCTGACTGGCGTGGTTATTGCGATAGTGTGGATGAATCAACTTCTTCTTCGGAAATGTGGTGTCGAATGAGGTGGATGAAGGGTTTTAAAACCAAGAAAGTACAGGCCTCCGAAGAACAAAAAAGTGAACTACTATGTGATCTTGCTCCTGATTATGTGATTCCATCAACACCAGAAGTTAAATTTACAAATCCATTATTAGATAGTAGTTTTAACTTATCGGAGATTAATTGTTGTATTAAAAGTAAAGATTCGGCCCCGGGTGGCGATGGTATCACATATTCAATGATTTGGAATTTACCTACGTGTGCAAAGTTGTACATCCTAAAGATTTACAACTGTATATTCAAAACAGGAATAGTTCCGAAACAATGGCGAAATATAAATATAGTAGCTATTCCTAAGGCAAATATTGAACCAGATTTACCAGTGAAGTTTCGACCCATCTCATTAATCTCTTGTCTTTGTAAAATATTTCATAGTATGATTGCTAAGCGTTTAGAGTGGTATATAGAGAAAAATAACATTTTATCGACATACACTACAGGATTTAGAAGAGGACAGTCATCATTAGACTGCCTTGTACAATTAGTTTCTAAAATACAATTTAATTTTTCAAAAAAGATTTCTACGCTGGTATGTTATTTAGATATTGAAAACGCATATAATAATATTTTGATAGATAAATTAATAAATGTTCTTGATGATTTAAAAGTCGGTCGAAAAATTTGCCTATATCTATGGAACTCTTTAGCAGAGAGACATTTACAGGTTAAAAATGAACTTGGAAATCTCCCTATTATGAGTAGAGTTTCACGTAGAGGATTAGCCCAACGCGACCCTTTATCACCACTATTATTTAATATTGTAACATTTAATTATGTCATAGTGCCAATAATAATGTGTCTATCTGTCAATATGCAGACGATTTTGTTTAGTTTTCATCACATAAAAGTTTGTTTGAAAACGTCTGTGAAATTCATCGAGTCGTAGATATTTTTGTTATTTTCTTGAAGAATTAGGTCTTGAAATATTTAAAACTAAGTCTAAATACTGTATTTTTAGCAGAGGATACCAAAGAACAATTATTAATTTAAATATTAATAATATGCTTATTACTGGTGTGGACTCATATAAATATCTAGGTGTGTAGTTAGATAAATCTCTTTATTGGAATAAACATATAAAAGAAATTGTTGAAAAAACGCAACGTATTTAAAATTTATTACGAGTTTTGGCTGGGTCAACTTGGGGTCTTCACCCATTCAAATCATTTACGTAAAATATATTTGGCGATGATAAGAAGTAGATTGGATTATGGATCATTTTTCTTCGACAATAGCGCAAATACAAATCTTTACAAACTTTGTAAAATACAAAATCAGTCGTTAAGAATAATTGGCGGATTTATCAAACTACACCGATCCATATCATGGAAAACGAGCTCTGTATACCAGTTTTGCATATCAGAAGGAAGTTTTTAGCTTATACATATTGTTTAAAATCGAGTTCTCGGGATAATAGTGTAACAAATGTAATACTAGATAATTTATCATTAAGTTTTCAAAAACGATATTGGTTAAACAAAAAGAAGCCATTACTTGCTACAATTAAATCTGAAATCAATGCACATGAGATTTCCTCGTCATATCCATTGGAGATGTTTAAATTAGAAACCTGGGTAACAAATATTGATATTCAAAATGTTATACATATTAACTTAAATTATGTAAAGGAGGCCAAGAAAACATATGACCCGACGTCTCTTAAATTTAATGTAATCAAGGAATTTAATGATAAATATTATGGGTGGTATACTTTATTCACAGATGGCTCTAAAAATGATAATGGTGGCTGTGGTGCAGCCTTTTACGATCCTCAAAATAAAGACCATGTAAATAACTGTTTTAAAATAAACACTAATGTGTCTATTATGACGCTGGAACTCATTGCAATTTCAGAAGCATTCTCGTATGTTATTAGTTCATCACAAGGAAAGATTCTTATTTATTCAGACAGTAAGAGTGCGTTACAACATATAGCTCGATGCGCCTCTGGTTGCAGAGGTACATCGATAGCTTATGTTATACTTTCTAAGATTATTCAGATTCATCGGAAAAAAATTGAGGTGAAATTGCAATGGGTTCCATCGCATATTGGATTAACGGGTAATGAGGAGGTTGACAAGATTGCCAAAAGGAGTATTTCAGAAGGAGAGCAAATTATTTTTAAACCTGATTTTTTTGAGTATTTTCGCTACTATAAAAACAAGTGTCCATATTTGTGGAAAGAATATTTTAACGAGATATCATTAGAAAAGGAATATGGTACAAGACAATACAAAGTGAACCTCCACATATACCTTGGTTAATTAACAGTAAAATATCTAGAAGACTAATTGTCACTGCTCACAGATTGAGGTCCGGACACATGCCTTTAAATAAATTTAAATTTATGATGAAAGTTTCTACCTCCCCCAACTGTGATATTTGCAAAACTGTTGAAGATGTACATCACATATTAAGTGAATGTGTACGATTTCAATCTGGAAGAGAAGCAATTATGAGACTTATGAATTGGAACAAATTTGACATTGGAATGTTTGTGGATATTCTTGCCAGACCAACATCTAATGAGTCTATAACATTGTTCAAATTCATAAGTCACATTTGATTAGCTTATTTATAGACTATATATATGTATATGTATGTATGTGTGTATGTGTATGTATATATATATGTATATATATATATATATATATATATATATATATATATATATATATATATATATATATATATATATATATATATATATATGTGTATATATATATGTATGTGTATGTGTGTATATGTATATGTATGTGTGTGTGTATATATATGTATATTAGAATTAATGTAATTAGGGTACGATGGGGCTGGCATGTACATTAGTATAAAAGTCCCTAAATAAAATAAAGAAAAAAAAAAAAAAAAAAAAAAAAAATATAATATCTGATTTTTATTAATATCTGATTTTTTTTTTAATTATTTGGCGAGTCGAAATCAAATAGTTTTATTCAGGAGATAATTTAATTAAATTTTCTATTCTTTTTTTACTTCACGCTTTATTCCGCTCATAGAAGGGTAGACAGAGGGAACCGCAGGAATCTAGTGTTACGACACTTGGGACCTGCTATCTGCCTTACGAAGCTTAGCGTGTTGAGTGGCGGAACTCAACACCGCGCTTGCTTACGTGCCAGTTTCTATAAGAAAATTTTCATATTAAAACCGTAAAGCGCAGTGTTTAATTCCGCCACACTACGACAGACCTATCCTTCTCTGTCTACCCTGTTATAAGGAAAAAAACGTACATAAGAATAAGATATTAATATTTATATATATAAAAGTATTTATTAGATTTTTTTTATTATGTTCATTAAAATTATTGTGCATGTTGAAAATTTCCTTAGCATTATTATTCAGCCCTCGTTTGTCTTACTGTTAAAAGGAAATATAAAAATAATTAATTAAATTGTCATCTCTCTGGTAGCAAGATAAAGCGCGGCGTCGATTTCCGCACCTCAACGCGCAATATCTCAAAAGATAAAAAATAGGGACCGTTCACTACTTTTTATTTTTTGTGATATTGCGTCTTGTCTGTCTTAATTTTATGCTATCTTTAAATATATTACACAATGTTGAAAGGTTGTTGTGTTGTACAATGTTAAGTGAAAAAAAAAGACACGGAAACCTAACGCCCCCTAATATACTACAATACACATAATTTTTTAATTATTTTCAATTCTTTTTATTATAATTTCTGACACGTATTATTAAGCAAATTAATTTAAAGCCAATCTTTGAAAAATACTATTTATATATTTATATATTACAAATAATAATAATATTTAATATGTACCAAAATTACGGGTACATCAATATTTTGGCTTGATTTCTGAAATAATCTACCCTCACATAAAAACATAAAAACATTTTGACGTTTCTAATTTATTAATAGTTCTACAGGAATAAATGACGCACGATTATATAAACGAGTACACTAGTATAAAAAGGTGGTTGCAAGCTTTATAGTGTTTTTTATAAATATGCAGGCGACGGTTATACTTGTCTGGTACGGTTTAAGTAAATTTTGTAATATTTTTGAAATAAGAATATAAGAAGTAGATTTAAAGTGTGTTCATTTTTTTAAACTAAAGTGTTTTAAATTTAAATATAAGTGATTGAGAAGTGTGAAGTGATATTTGTGCTCATATTTTTGGATGGGTGTTTTAATTTCTTTTCTTTTCAGCGGCTCAGCGTCTGACTGTTGTGGGTTCGATTCCCACTTCATCACAGACATGATAAAGCGTTGATGAACAACAGGCTAGGTTTGAAAATTCTGCTAAAACTGGGGATCGGTGTCTCAATTTCCTATTCTGCTATGTGATTTATGATGGGAAACAGTGAAAAGTTTTTTTATATCTGTAATTCTTTTCATTATAATTTTTTAGATGGTTTTCATTTTATTTTAACCGACAATTATTAGGCAAATTAAGTTGATGTTAATCAGTAAAAATATTTTTAATTTATTCTAAATTTCTAATACGTTTCATTTTAATTCTTTAAATATGGTTTTTTGATGAGCAAATATTATTACAAAGCTAGTATAAATCTTAGGAATAACAGATTCCCTAAAAAATATTATTATCACGTTTTGTATAGAAATTTATTGGGCAAGCTATGTCACATTACGTAACTATATCTTATTTTGTTATCGAAGATTTATGTCATGACTTATTAAGACTACTGGTCGAATTGGTCATTTCTATTTGACTTAGTTTCCGACGAAGCCGAAGGTAAAAACTAGTTTGGAACTACTAACTATGGAAATCGAACCCAAAAATCATCGTTTTAACAGACAGACGCTGAGCCTCTGCGCCATTGCGGTCCTAATTTTAAGAAATACGACAATTTTTATTTAAATATAAAATGTATAAATACAAAAAAATAATATAAATATAAAAATATTTAAGTAAACTTATATAATATAAATTAATAAAAATTATAAATACCATAATTATTTTCCTAATGAATTTAATTGTTAATAACTATTTGCAATAATTATCGTTTATCGTTTAAAAGCGATTAATTCTACAATTATTATTAAGGAATAAAAAATATAAAAATAAATAAAAATTGATAAGGCGCGTCAACGGAAGAATTCTGAACGAATTGTTATCATTGTATGCAGTACTCTAATTTTAAATCTATGTCACTTTTATCTTTTTTTTTAACTACCATGATTGTGAAATCACACACTAAATTTAAATAAAAAACCATTTGTTTTTGTTTAAAACGAACTATAGGCAACCATAGAAGGTTTTTATAATTTTATAAAGCGATGGATTAATCCACAGTTTATTCCTGATACGCTTACTCTAAATAATAGGCATCAAGAAAAAGAATTTAAGAAAAAAGAAATTAATTTCCAGTGGGAAAGAAGATGGAATCGTAATATTTTCATTTAGTATTTGATAGTACAGTATTGTATTCAAATTCTGTTCTGTTCAAATTTTTATTTTTTCTTGAAATATCATAAAATGTGTTTAATTAATTGTGTTATCGGTAATTGTATGTATTTATGTATGTAAAGCATTTGCATTTAGTAACTTCTTCACAATCCTTTTTTGTAGTATTAGTGGTATTCTGAAATAATAACAAATTAATTATTTATATTTTTTTATCATAGTTATTAATAATTACAATCACTATTATTAATCATATTTTGTATGTGACTTTTATGTAAAATTTTTGCAGGATTTTTTTAAATGGAGTGTGGGGCAAAAATGAATGAGATTTCCTTCACATTTTAAATTTGGTGCTGCAACATCAGCTTATCAAGTAGAAGGCGGCTGGGACGCTGATGGTGAGAATTTTAATTTCAATTCACTTTTTTTAAATATTTTTTATTAGGGTTAAAAATCCCTCTTTGATTACCATCCTTTGAAAAATTTTAAAGGTTTTTTTTTAAATTGATTTACATTGCCCTTATTACTTTGCAATCTACGGTCGTGGGGTAGGAATAGACGAAGCCATTTTTTAAACTAAAAATACAAATGATAAATCTAAAAAAAATAATCCTTTTTTCCTCTAAATTTTTTTAAAATTAAAAAATAATTGTAAAATACTATGAAAATTTTTTTTTAATGGAAAATTATTTTTTTTAATTTTTAAAAGTTTTAAAAACATTTCTTTTACCAAAATTTAGGTAATTTTAATAAATAATGTTTGTTAAATGGCACCCCACTAGTTTAATTTGTCCCAACCCCCGGCGGACCCCTATATTTCATATAACACTGGAGGCCGAGCGGGCACCCCTTTCCTGCTAATTTTAGGGGTGTGTTTTCCTCCCCCCTTATTTGTTTCCCTTTTTGGATTTTTGATTTAACCTCGAAAAACCAAAAAAAGAAAATAGTGAATCCCCGGGGGGGGGGGGGGGGGGGGGGGGGGGGGGGGGGGGGGGGGGGGGGGGTTTTTTTGGGGGGGGGGGGGGGGGGGGGGGGGGGGGGGGGGTTTTTTTGGGGGGTTTTTTTTTTTTGGGTTTTTTTGCCCCTTGATTATGCGTATTTTAATCCCTTGGCCCCCCGATTATAGGTCGTTTCATGCCCCTGAGTCCCTTTCATTACAGTGTTATTTTCCCGTTTTGTATTTTGGCTCTTAATTTGGTACCTAACGCATAATTACAATATAATTGGATTTCCTAACCTTTTAAATCGTGTTCGTATCGAGTTGTTTAAAAAATAATATTATATGAAAATTTTATACATATAATATTGAATATATAATTGTGTAGGGTGAATGTATATGTGTAAAATATATAAATAAATATTGAATATAATTTTATATATTAAATATAACAATATAATAAATACACATATGTAATATGATTACATATATTTTATAATATTACGCCTATACGTTATTACCTATCCCGTTTTAAATTATAATTGAAGTAGTTAAAATATTTTAATATAATTCCTTAAAAAACTTACTACTTTAAATATTATCCCTACACTTTTATTGTCACCTTTTTTTTTTTATTTTTATTTAAATGAAGCTTAAGCCTTAATTGTAGTCATATTGTATATCATATTATTTTGTTGTATTGCGATATATGTAGATGCGACGCGTCCCTGAACTTGACCGTAACTGGTTTCTTATCTCGCCAGCTGTTGTGGATTCATTGTTTATTACGAGTTTATTATTTTTTTAATATTTAGTTGAGTTATTTGTTTACTTGATTCTGATCTCGCCCGTTGGTAGTGGGTTCATTGTTTATTACGCATTTATAATTTTTAATATTTTAGTTCAGTTATTAGTTTACTTGATAATTTAAAATGGCTACTCATGATGAAACAGTAAAATGTTCCTTATATACGGAAAGCGCAGAATATAGAAAAAATATAGGTGTGGTACGCTTTGTTTCCGATTGGATTGCCGATAACTCGGAACTTCTTGGCACTTCTGAAATACCTAGATTATTAGTTAGGTTCAAGGATTTAGATTCTCATTGTAATTTATTTGTAAACGCGTCCTCAGTGCTCCTGGGTGGGTTAGACCCGGCTATCGATTACCAAGAAATTAGTTATGTAAAAAAGAAGTGCGTTTAGTAAATAAGAAAATAGGACGACCTCCGGGTGCGTCAGTTAGAGTTGTGCCCACCTGCTCCCGTAGTTGATCCTGTCCTGGCCAGTACACCCGTAAGAACGAGTAGTAAAATATTACTGAGCGAACTCCTTATAATAGATTACCTGATTTACCTATCCCTAAGTTTGATGGACGTCCTGACTCCTGGATAAGTTTTATTGATCAGTTTGACAGTGTAGTAGATTCCCAACACCATTTAACCCCCACAATGAAATTACAGTACTTGGTTGGATCCTTGGCAGATGAACCTAAGCGGTTGTTGCTACATTTAAAAATTGAAGAAGGCAACTATGAAGTTGCTCGTGAGTTGTTGAAACAGCGGTATCACAATACACGGGTTCTTGCTGATACCTACATAACCCAGATACTTACCCTGCCGGAGATTCCGAATAAATTTACAGGTTTGCGCGCGGCCTTTTTGAACCCCTTGTTAACTGCCTATCGCTGTTTAGAGCGTTTAGATTTGCCCGTATCCTATTGGTCTTATATGTTAGTACATATATGTTTGACTAAGCTTCCCTCTGATTTGAAATCCCGTTTTGAGCGTTGTTATGGCGGTGACGCTGATGAATTACCTACCTTTAAAATCTTATTACCTTTTGGAAGACGAATGTCGTCACCATGACAACGTTGGCAACACCTCCCTTGTAGATTCTAACCTGACGAAATTTAAAAGTACTATACCTAAACATACTTACTTTGCGGCTCTCCCTCCCCTATGTTAAATAATAGACAAAAAATATTACCTGTAATAAATAATAGTAAAAAATGTTACCTGTGTGCTTCCTCTTCCCATTACCTCCGTGAATGTCCCGAATTTAGAGCTATGAATCCTAGAGATAGATCGGGATTTGTAAAACATTCCCGGTTATGTTATAGGTGTTTGGACAAACATTCAATTCTTATGTGCAAGCGGACTACAAATGTTCAACCTGCGGTCGCTCATCCCATCACACTATGCTATGTTTTAATGATTCCCCGTAACCCAATGTATCCTACCTCATCCAATCGCAAGTATAATTATAATTCCAAATTTGATAGACGCAATATCCGCGTACCCGTCCTGCTTCTACCCGCGGTCCCCATATGGGCGGGGGCCAGCATAAGAAATATTCCCCTTCGCAACTCCAGCGCTCCCCCCAACGACATTCCCAGAGAGGTTCTCCTCCCAGAGAAAATGCTCCGCCCCAACCTAGACAGGTTGAAAATAATAGACAGGTTGAAAATATTATAAGATATCGTGGTAATTCCTATAATAGAGAAGATAGACCCACATAGCTAGATACTTGTATTACTCCCCCTTCCCCTTGCCTTAATATCTCACCCAATTCCCTTATATTATTGCCTACTGTTAAATTACACGTTAAAACTGCTAGTGGCTATTTTATTGAAGCGCGTGCCTTATGTGATACCGGTGCCCAGGGTTGCCTCATTACAACCGATCTTGTTGTTAATTACCTCAATTTGACCATCTCCCCCTCCTGTGCCCCTGTACGTGGCATAGGTAATATTCCTTTAGTGGTTTCCCGTGGTTCTATTTCCCTGTGTTTTAAACCTTTGTATAATTCCTTCCCTGAGTTGTCAACCTCTGCTATGGTTATAGATGTGATTGCCGGTACGCATCCTGAGTTTGAGTTCCCTGAGTCTGTGTTTTTTCCTAGTAGTGATTTTTCCCTGCTGACCCTACCTATAATAAGCCTGGCCCGATAGATATACTATTGGGTGCTGACGTGTTCGGCGCGCTTTTATTACAAGATAAAATATTTAACTTTAACGGCCTTACTGCTTTATCTACAATTTTTGGTTATATTGTTTGCGGTCCAGTCGCTGCCGATTATGGTGAATTAGAGCCCCCCATGACTGGAATATCCTTATCCCGTCTCATCGAGAGATTCTGGAATGTTGCAGAGACCCCTCAAACCTTAATTGCTTACCCCTTAGATAACGATGGTGAGATTTATAAATAAAACCCGAAACTTACCCGTTGAGCTATCTGTATCCTTATCGCGTTAGCGCGTAGCGGTTCCTTGCGGTCTTCCCTAAGACGACTCTCACTCTTTCTTGACAAAGAAGGAATCATCAGAGTCGGTGGTCGTTTATGAAACTCCTTTAACATTCGAGGAATTAACTACAATTTTTGCTAAAATTGAAGCGGTATTAAATTCCCGGCCGTTATGTCCCTTATCTAATGACCCTAACGATCTAGAAGTTTTGACGCCTGGTCATTTTTTGATTGGCCAACCTCTTAGTGCTTTGCCGGAGTATCCCTATAACAATGTAAAAATTAATCGTTTAACCCGTTTTCAAGTAGTGCAACAGATAACTCAACATTTTTGGTCGCGGTGGCAGTTAGAGTACCTATACACTCTGCAGACTAGGCAGAAGTGGACTGATCCAGTGAATCCTCCAACAGTAGGCGAGCTAGTCCTCATCAAAGATGATAATTTACCCCCTTTACTGTGGCGACGTGGTCGCATTTCCCAAATTTATCCTGGTAAAGATAGCGTTGTGCGTGTGGTCGATGTTAAGACATCGACAGGTATCCTAAAGAGAGCCTTAACCAAATTAGTTCTCACCATTTTCTCGTAAACATTAGATGTTTAGGGCGGGGGCTATGTTTGTTATATATGGCATCCCCGACTAGTTTAGAGTCTTGTGCCAACTCCCGGCGCGAGCGGTCGCTAGTAGTTGTCGAGAGGTAGTGAGAGGGGCACGTGAGACGGCCGACGCGAGCGCACGTCCTTCCTGAATCTAATATTAATTAGCGGTGTGATTTTCCCTCCCTCAGCCTTATTTGATTTCCCTTTTGTGTATTCCCTCTTGATATTGAACCTGACAAAGACAAACCTACAAAAGATAATAGTGCAAGTAACCCCTAGTGAAGAAGACTCAAGTGAGACATTCCAGGCCGGCCGGGAACAATCAGTGTTTGTGTTGTGAATCATGAAGATAAGGTACTGTACAATTTCTATTATCCTAAAACCGACTATAAAGTAAATAATTAATAAATAACCTCCACTTCAGCACGCTTCCACAATTGCTGACCCCTACCCACTATTCAATATATATTTTCTGGTAGCAGAGCGTGGTTTCACTATATACTATATACACATAAATTATAAAAAATTAAATAAATGTAAATATATAAAATATTTTAAAGATTTTTATTTATAAATAGGCGTTGAGATCCGCCACTCAACACGCAATGCCTCGAAAAAGACGGAAAGCGGGGGCGGAGAGAGCAGAGACTAAGCAACGGAGTGTCTTAACACTAGGTTCCACAGTTCCTGCAGTTCCCTCTGCCTATCCTGCCATGTGCGGGATAAAGCGTGAAGCTAAAAAAAAAATATTAATCGAACCGAATATTGGTTTTAATAATATTAATTTTTAAACATAAAAAATTATATGTCAGACCTAGTGTTAAGAAAATTGTTATTTTCATTACAGTTAAATCCATTGAAATTTTAACAAGTTCGCTTATTTCCCTCCCCCTTTTATGATTTCAAAATTCAATGCTTTCTTTCTTTTTGATTTATGGCAATCGAACGTGCCGATTGAGCATAATTCACTTCGACAATGTCACATCGAATGGAGAACACACAAAAGAAAATGCACGCCAAAAAAAAGATACAACATTACACACTTGAAGAGTTCGTGTTTAAAGAGATTCAGTTTGAAAGCTTTAAGCTTTAAATTGATATAAATATAAACGATATTAAAAATATACTTTATCAAGATATTTATTTGTAGTTTAAAACTATTTATTTACAATTACCATTTTACAGATAAATCCCTCAGTTCATGGGATGTGTATACTCACACGTATCCAAATTATACTGAGGATGGCAATAATGGGGACATAGCATGCGACTCATACCATCGATGGCAAGAGGACATACAAATTGCTTCAGATTAGGATTAGATTTTTATAGGTGAATATAGTATATGTTTGATTATGACAACTAGCTGTTGCCCGCGTTTCCGCTCGCGGTTTTAAAATGTATTTACGCACATTATATTTTTAGTGGTGTGCCTGAGTTAAAGTATTTTAGTAATTATTTTTTTTTAGCTTCACTCTTTATCCCGCATAATGCAGGGTAGACAGAGGGAACTGCAGGAATTATATGAACCTAGTGTTAAGACACTCCGTTGCTTAGTTCCTGCTTTCTCCGTCCCCACTTTCTGCCTTTTTCGAGGCATTGCGTGTTGAGTGGCGAAACTCAACGCCGCGTTTTGCCTAGTTTCCAGAGTGAAGAAAATGGAAATAAAAAATTCCATCTTTCCCGAGCGGGAATCGAACCCACAAACCGTCGCGTTTACAGGTAGACGCTTACGCCTCTGCGCCACGAAGGACCTCAAATATTTATTTTAGTGATTCGTAACATTTATTTATTTATTATAATTTATTTAATATTTTATTACACCTACATAAAAAAAAGAAAAACATATAAGACACAAGGAGTGATAAACAAACGTGGTGTAGAGGCGGCCTTATCACCATAGGTGATCTCTTCCAGGCAACCCTTGCCATAGAAAACAGAAAATAGATGTATAGGTTTTTGTAGGTGTACAAACACATCCTTTAATAGATATGTAAACACGTTACATATTTATGTATAATAAACAGATTACATATATAATACACAAAAAAAAAAATAATAATATATACACAACCACATATACATATATAATACATACACATACATATACATACACATACATATACATACATATTATATATCTTACACATACATATTATATATCTTACACATACATATTATATACATAAGCAGAAACGTTATAATGACAGGAAGAAGTTTTTAACACGACGTTTAAATATGTCAATATAAGTGGCCTCACGAATTTCCCGCGGTGGCGAGTTCCAAGCAATGCGGCTTTTACTGTAAATAAATCCCCATTACCTACACAGTCTTGATAATGCTAGGTACTAAATACTAATATTGTGATATGGTTTGGTTTGGACCAATGTTACTCATTTAAATTATTATCAGAAAGGAATTATTACGACATAACTGTTTTTGTTTTTTTTAAACCTGAAATAAATGATTTTATATTTTTTTTTTGAGTATATTATATTGAGAAATATTATACAAATTTTTTAATAGAGTGTATTTTATAATTCGCTACAACACAATAAAGTAAGATTTGATTATGTATTTATGCAACTGAGGGATGATTCTTCTCGTTATGATTCTTTAAACTGAATTTTCATTGATTTAGCTTCAAAACGGAACGGAATTTGAAGTAGTTTCATAGAAACTTACCCCCCCCTTCTCCCCCTTTAAGGCAGAACTTCCAAAAATCTTTATGGCATTATTCTTAATTTCGAACCAAATAGAGATGATCGTGTGGAAAACATTCAAACATCCAGACAATTTTTTTATCGAATTATTTACGCATTTTTCATCTCTTGAGAACCCTACATATTTGTTTCGTATATATATATATATATATATATATATATATATATATATCTATATATATATATATATATATATATATATATATATATATATATATATATATATATATATATATATATATATATATATATATATATATATATATATATATATATATATATATATATATATATATATATATATATATATATATATATATATATATATATATATATATATATATATATATATATATATATATATATATATTTATATATTTATATATGTATGTATGTAGCAAGGGAGTTAATGGGAAGTAACTATTAAGAGACTCAATTTTTCTTTATTGTTCTATTTATCTAATATTAGCAAATTAATTCAAGATTTGATCTAAATTTTCAAATATTTTTAATAAAACACTTTTAGTCTAATTACACTTACAACTACACTTTGAACTCACTTTCGCTTACTTCTATCTTTCCTTGCAGATTTTCAATGTCATGGTCTAGGCTTTTACCTAGAGGTACACCAGAATATGTGAGCAAAGCAGGTTATAAATACTATAACAACCTAATTAACGGTTACTTGAAAAAGGCATTGAACCAGTAGTCACCATCTACCATTTTGATATACCACAAAGGTTTCAAGAATTAGGTAAGTAAAAATTTATAGGATGTTTCGATTGATATTCTTTTTTTGCGTTATTATGTTATAATTACATGATGTACAGTGTTAAGTTTCGCGTCAGACTCGTAATTTGTTATTTGGTCAAAACGGCACTGACTACTAAAAGATAACATAAAAAATTGAACGCAGCGGATTTGAACTCGCACCTTTCGGAAACTGTTCAAGCGCTCTGGCCACAGATGCGTTATCACACTGCGTTGAAATTTCTATAAATAACTTATTGTGTTTTTAGCAACTCTGTAGGGAGATTCTTTACAAATTTTCTCTATCCAAAGTTTATTGCAAAGAACTACCGTTAGGGCGAATAGATTGCTATTTTTGTTAAATATTTTTATGATTTTTAAAGTGTTAATCCACACTGAGGAAAGAACAAAATTTCAAGAAAACATAAAAAGTTATGAAATTTAAAAATCTTAGATCAAATGTTTTCGCTCTTGCAAAATACTACTATACTTATACTTACTTATACTTAGCTTCACACTCTATCTCTGGCGGGGTAGTTAGAAAGAACGGAGCGCCAAACGCTGCGGTCCCTGCATACCTCTTTCGCCTCGTCCACTGTCGTTAACCTCTTCATACATGGATACTCTTGCAAAATCATTGTACAAATTGTAAAAATATACGACGACTACGCTTTATCCCGCACATGGCAGGGTTGGCAGAGGGAACTGCAGGAACCATAAGAACCTAGTGTTAAGACACTCCGTTACTTAGTCCCTGCTTACTCCGTCCCCACGCGTCCTTGCTTACGACGACTACGTGTTTACTAATTCTCTCCTATCTACATTTGCTAGGTGGGTGGACAAACTCTCTCGTCACTGATTGGCTCGCTGATTACGCAAGAGTATTATTCTCTTTATTTGGAGACAGAGTTAAAACTTGGATCACTATAAACGAACCATTAATCATGTGTAACATCGCTCACACGTGCAACATAGGTCCAGGCTCCATAGATCCTGATGTAGGATACTTTCAATGTGTGAAAAACGCCTTAGTAGCTCATGGAAAGGCTTCTAAGATATATAAGGAGGAGTTTAAGCATTTTAAAGGTAAAGTAGAGGTAATGTTGATATGGAGGATGATATATTAAGAAAGTGGGGTAGATTTAATTGATTTTTGCAGATGGAATACACTTAATATTTATGTTTCATTATACAAATTACAAATTACATAACAAAATATGTTTTGTATTTGTTAAAAATGAATTAAAAGTAAGGTCATTCTAATTTTATTCATTAATTATAGATAACTTTATTAACAGGTCGTATCGGAATTATCAATCAATTATTTGACTTTCTACCAGCAACGAAAGAGGATGAGGATCTAACAGAACTAGCAATTGAATTATATGTACGTTTAATCAATTTCTATTATCATAACAATATTTTTACAATTTTTAAAGTGTTTATCTGGACACTAAAGCTGGGAAACATACTTAAATAAAATATATAAAAATATGAACACACATCGGCATCTGAATCCGCGCCTCTTCCAAATCTTGCAAGCTTTCTCACCACTAAGCCATGCGTTCTTAATTACGCTGCGGTGAAACTGTTATAATCCATATACAACGAACTTATTGAACGCTTTAAAGTACGTAAGTACGGTATGAACGTACTAAGAGCTAATAATAATAAATTTTATAGGCAGGTTTGTTTACATATCCGATATATTCAAAAGATGGTGGATGGCCCCCAGCCATAGCAAAAATTATAGCAGAAAATAGTATAAAGAAAGGCTTAAGGAGATCCAGATTACCTAATTTCACTGACGAAGAAAAGGAGCTTCTTAAAGGTATTTTTTTAACTAAGAAGGGAATTAATATGTAGCTACTTCCGCTATGCAGCAGTGGTCATGGAATGAAGTACGACGCCCGCCCACTGATACATACGCGTGCAGTAAACAATGCGAAATCAAACCACCACCATTAATGTACTCCCTACACGTGTTTCATCCCTCTACGGAGCATCCTCAAGAGATGTTAGACTGACAAGTGCCAAACACCGAGTGTTCACTTCTGCATAGTAGAAGAAGCTACATATTAGTTCCTTTCTAAGTCAAAAAAGCGGAAGTCTTTTTTTATTAGGTTCTTTTTTTTTGAAAACAATTTGAAGATGGTTGCTACCTTACATTCTTAGTGGGGAATAAGCCTTTAAGTTCAGCAGCAAAACTAATAAATCTGTTAATTTACCAATTAAGATATTTTTTTAGTTCTTTTTTTATTCTGCACATGGCAGGGTAGATAGAGGAAACCACGTGAAACTTAAAAATTCAGTTAAGATACTCCGTTCTCCGGTTTCTGACTTTTCCAGGCGTGTGTTGTGTGTGTTTAGTGGCGGAACTCAGCACCGTGCTTGCCTCGTAGTCGAAGCAAAGAAAATTAAAATGAAAAATGTATCTTCCGAGTGGCAATCGAACCCACAACAAATGCGTTTACAGTTAGACGCTACACCTCTGCACCATGAGGGTTAAAACGATCCATTGAACCAAATTGGCTAAACGCATATTTTATCAACAATTTTATTTTTAATATTTATTTGTTTGATTTGATTTGAAATAGTAAACTAAATTAAATTAAATAATTATTTTTTTTAATTCTAAGGAAATTATAAATTTCCACAGGTTCCGCCGATTTCTTTGGAATGACTTATTATACAGGTAGACTTATAAGAAAATCAAAAGAACTCAATGTATCAAAGGAATTCTTTAGTTTCATAGAAGAGTTGGATTGCTATCTGGATAACGACCCTTCTTGGAAAACGGGTGGGTCGTTCTGGTTCTATGTAAGTAGTTTTAATATGAAAAAATCTTTAGACTCCTGTTTTTTTTTCTTTTTTGTAAACGCGACGGTTTGTGGGTTCGATTCCCACTCGGAGAAAATTGATTTTTTTCATTTCCATTTTTTCGTTCTGACAAGGGCTGTGTTGATTTTTGCCACTCAACACGCTTTTGTGCCAGGTAAATTTAAGTTACCAGAACGAAGATGGAAATGAAAAATCCAGCTTCCCCGAGTGGGATTTGAACCCACCAATCGTCGCGTTCTCAGGCAGACGGTTGTCAGTACTGACGGTCCTCTAAAATAGATGTGATCCAGTGGGCTCAAATACTATTTCAGGATTTAAATTGGAATTTCAACTATATGATAATTGTAGATTAAGAATTATTCCCATATGCAAGATGCAAGTCCTCAGATAATTGAGTAAATTCAGCGATGGTCTTTTCAACAAAAGGTTCCTTCGATTATATGGTTTGGTAAAAATTACTAAGTAGGCTGTCGCTCAAATTTTTAACTTAACCAGAATTGAATCTATTAATATCACATGTATAACCTTAGGTTGGGCTAGTAAATTCAATTCATATATAACAAAACTTGAGGACGGAGTGGTGTGTTATTTGTTTCATTTACTTCAAGATTAAAACGTGAAAATAATAATAATAATAAGAAAAATAACATAAAATAAATTTTCAGGTACACCCAGTGGGAATACGAAACCGGTTGTCTTGGGTGAAAAAAACTTTTGGAGATATAGAAATTGTTATATACGAAAATGGATATACATCATCTGATGACAATTTGAACGACCAGAACAGAATTGACTATTACAAAGATCATTTGGAACAGGTATAATCTTGGGTAATTTTTAATTTTTTGGATTTAAAGAAAAAAAAATGGAACAATCTTGACGAAAAATTGAACACTTTCAATATTGTTTTCTCTGTTATTGTGAAACTTTCTACTTTATTAGTATAAGAGTATTATTATTTCATCTCTGCTTTCAGGTTCTGTTAGCAATTTATAAGGATAAAGTAAACGTGACAGGATTCACGGCGTGGAGTTTGATGGATAACTTTGAATGGGGTTCAGGATTTATGTAAGTGATTGAGCCTTTTCTTTCCTTTTTTTATATTTACGCGTTTTTTCGCAAATAGCATGGTAGGCAAAACGAACCGCAGGAACCAGGGGAACCTAGTGTTAAGATACTCCGTTCCCCGTCCTTTTTTGAGATATTGCGTATTGAGTGGCGGAACGCAACGCAGCGCTTACTTAGTTGTTAGAGCGAAGAATATGGAAATTAAAAAATTAATTCTTCCTGCATGATAATCGGACTCACAAACCATCGCGCATACAGGCACACGTTGCGCCTCTGCGCCATGACGGTCCTCTCCTCCTTTAAGGAGATGACAAGCTTTTTTCCTACCCTGCTTTCATAGCTTTGCAATCTCTTAGTTGTCGTCAGACTATGTGATTTGTTCTAGATGTTCTTGTGATCTTTGGAAACAATAACGAATTTGTTAAAATTGTCTAATTGTCTTCAAGACATGTCGTTTCCTTACCAGAATGAGAAAATTAAATAATTCGCTCTCTTGAGTGGCAATAAAACTAGTAACTGTTACCTACATTTTAGAAGCAATCCCGCTGCACCATAACAGTCTACAACTCACATACACACACATCTTCAGGCTTTATCCCCTGCGGGGTAGTCAGAGGGAACTAAGCGCCAGACTTTGTGGTCTCTGCATACCTTTTTCTCCTCGTCCACTGTCATTAGCCTCTTCACACATGCTCTCCAGAGAGTTCTCAAGCTTTTTCCTGATTTTCCTTCAGTATTTTCGATATTGTTTTTCGAAAGTCAACTGAGGTAACTCACAACTAAGCCTTATTTTTTCAGAAGCAAATTTGGCCTTTACGCAGTGGACTTCAATTCACCAGAACGTACAAGAACGCCACGCGACTCCTCCTATTACTACGCTAATGTGATACGAACCAGGAGTACAGAATTGCCGAAGAGCTTCATCAGAAACGAACTTTAATTAACGTTTTATTTATTTACTTCTAATGAAGTCATAAAAGGCCGAGAAAAATGTTTTTCTTTATTTTGGGATTCGGGTGCTAAAAAAAATAAAAAATATCATAATAAATACAACTTGTAACTTTTATTAATTTAATTTAATATTAAGTATTTTTTTGTTGCCGCTGTATGTATGGATAAAGTAATGTAATTTAGTACGTGTTTATAGTTAATGTATATATATTATATAGATATCAATTTATCTATTTATTTATTATGTTTGTATTCAGATATTTTATTAGTAACATATATTTTCATATATATATATATATATATATATATATATATATATATATATATATATATATATATATATATATATATATATATATATATATATATATATATATATATATATATATATATATATATATATATATGTGTATATATATATATATATATATATATATATATATATATATATATATATATATATATATATATATATATATATATATATATATATATATATATATATATATATATATATATATATATATATATATATATATATATATATATATATATATATATATGTACATATATATATATATATATATATATATATATATATATATATATATATATATATATATATATATATATATATATATATATATGTACATATATATATATATATATATATATATGTACATATATATATATATATATATATATATATATATATATATATATATATATATATATATATATATATATATATATATATATATATATACATATATATATATATATATATATATATATATATATATATATATATATATATATATATATATATATATATATATATATATATATATATATATATATATATATATATATATATATATATGTACATATGTATGTATATTTTTACAAGTATACACTATTTAAATATTACTTGCACCCCATCCCCATTTCAATTTAGTTATTTCCTCTACATTAAAATTGCCTAGCAGAAATCTCTACTTAGCAATAAAGCCACTTTTGGTACCAATCTATTTTCTTATTGAAATTCTGTAAATATTATTGGGTATACAATAAAAGATTATTATTATTATTATTACTTTTATTAGGTTTATTTTCGACTACTTCCAACTTTTCAGTTCCAACATAAGGTGTAATATTATATATCAATTCGTTTAGGAGGTACGATGGTGCAGGTCAGCAGATCTTGTCTCTTAGCAACTTAGGGCGGCCGATTATAATAGATTGAATTTTTGAAGGATTTATCACTAGTCCAAAATATTAACTCCTAATTAAAATGGTATCAAGGTCCTTATTAATTCTTTTTATAGTATTAGGTAGTTCAGTGAGAGAACCCTGTGAGTAAATTTGTTAATCGTCGGCTTACACGTGGTAGAGAGAAGAGATTTTTTGACAGATTAAATTAATAAAAATTGAAAATAGAAGAGGAGACAACACGCCACCTTGAGGGACGCCCGCACTATTAATTATTATTAATCAACTCTTTTTGGTTTTGTTTGTAAATTTTCTTAGGTGTAAGATTACTATTATAATGTGTCATAAGTTAAACATCCCTATAACAGATTATATAAAGTTGATCTTGTAAAACAAATCGCTTTTAAATCATTTTATAGGTACATACATACATACATATCTTCACGCTTTATCCCTAGGGGGGTAGTCAGAAAGAACGGAGCGCCAAACGCTGCGGTCCCTGCATACCTCTTTCGCCTCGTCCACTTTCATTAATCTCTTCATGCATGCTCTCCGGGGAGTCCTCATGCTTATTTTATATGTGTGTAATATAAACACGTATGAAGTTCCTTGTTATATCATCAAATATAAATATTTAGTAAACAAGGTAGTCCATTGTGGAAAATCCCGGTAACATTTGTATTTTTTATAATATTTAAATATTTTTATCACTTCCTTTAATTGAAATGTGTCCTACAATTAAGTTGTGGAAGGTGGAATCCTGGAAGTGTTTTTTTTATTGAACTCGATCTAAATAATTAAGGATTAAGCTTATCAATTTTCATTTGAATAACTTCAAAATCTATTTGATACTTCAATCGTATTACCATTTGATTTCATTTTGGTTGAATTAAACAAAAAAAAAACAAATTGACAAGATATGGAAACCGCGTGACTCCGAATTCGCGCAGTTTGGGTTAGTATGTATTTATAAGCGAGAAACGGGAATGTCTTAACACATGGTTTCCACGGTTCCTGCAGTTTCCTCTAACTACTCTGCTGTGTACGGGATAAAGCGTAAATTTAGAAAGAAAATGTATAATTTAATATTAATTATAGTAAGATCAAAACGCTTTCAGCTTGTTTCTTATAAAGTATCCATATACTATGTGGACTTAAGTACTTCTTTATATTTCAAGTATAACATTAATCATGATTGTAATATAACTTCAATTATTAAAGATAACTAGATAACAGTCTCGTGAATAATTTGAATTATCTATACAAATATTATCGTTCGTTTGATTATGTACGGTAACTCAGGAACTAGTAGCACCAAATGAAAACTTATTGTTTAGCTGGTTAGACTCTAGTAGGTCATAGCAGTCCGAGACTATAGGGTATATTCGAAATACTTATTCAATTTATTTCACTGTTAGCAAATTTTCTCTTTAAGTATTTATCATGTGCTATTAATTTCCTTTTAACTAAATTGTACGTGTTAATGTATTTAAATATTGATTGCCCTTTACTCCGCTAAAGCAAGACATGCCTAGAGATAAAAACATAGTATGATTTGACACGCTTATCAGTAACATTTTTTTATTTCAAACGATAACGCGAACGTTATTGACTGGGTGTACCTACTCTTATCTCATTAATACTGTATTAGATAAAGCTTTGTTTACAATTTATATGTTTATTTTGTAAATACTAAAGAGATTTTGTAAGTTGGCACTTACCTTAGGTAGATAATTGCAGAGAATTGGAAATGACCTTAATAATAATAATAATAATAATTCTTTATTTCAGACCATTCTATCCATATAAATTGCACTCATAAATAACAAAACAATTTTAAAATAGTAAAATAACAATAACATTTCAAAAATAAAAAGATAAAAAAAAAAAAATAAATAAAAAACATATTAACCATAAACATAGTAACCTATTTGCGACTCTCGCTCCTATGCTGAGTCAACCAATGCCTAAGAAAAGCAACATCCAGGGACCGACCCCTATTTGTTTCACTATTTTACCTTAGGTAGATAATTGCATAGAATTGGAAATCCCTTATACTCATTATAAATTAAATTAATCTGTGAAAATATTTTAATTGCGCACACTTAGAGAGGAGAGATTTTTGGCTACTTTTACAAGTTTACTTTTCGTATCGTTTTAAATATCTCGAAAAGGCGGATTGGTGAAATATATCGCCAATGTCCAAACTTGAAAATTTCAATTAATAATTGATTAAACAAATTCTACATGTTACCTAATTGGATTTGCTTGAAAAACGTTTAGTGGCATTTTTTGTCAGTTTCAATTTTAAAAAAGAACCGAATCTTAATTTTTAAATATCCAAAATGTGTTAAGCTAATTAGTTTTGTATTATTGCCATTAAAATATGTTTTTCTTTTTATAAAATATATACTATTCTTAAAAAAGGTACAACATATAAACAGATTCTTTACCTGTGTTTATATATTTATTTTATATTTCTTTTCTTTTAGACTACGTGACGCTGGATTTTTGACTCAAAAATAAAATAGAATCTCTATAAGATCACCATTTTCCTCAAAACCGCTTCAAAATGAAGCTGAATTAATACCAGATATTCATGGCTACAGTCCTATGGATAAAACATAAACTTTTAAGTCTACGCAATTATATATAGTAACGTTATAATATAAAAGATCACGTACTGCGTCACACCTTTGACCGGTGTTTTTATAGCAGTGTATTTTTTATTTTATATGTACCTAAAGTAGTACCTTAGTAGTACCTAAACGATCGACTTAGATCTAACCATGTGCGAGCCCATATAGGCTAGACTTGTCATAGCTAAACCAACGTTCGTGTAGTTTGACGAAGTCCCAATTACTTACTGATCCAGGGTTATGAATGAATAACAGTATACAAATATCTTTTAAATTATGTTCGTGGAAATTCCTAAATAGTAATAGTGGCCCTATTGTTATTGCTGTCAAGCAGACAAAGCCCCTCGGTAATTATAATTATTCTTTTATCTCATTTATATATTAATAATGAAATTACCGTCGTGGCGCAGAGGCGCAACGTCTGCCTGTAACGCGACTAACACGACGGTTTCTGGATTCGATCCCCAGTCGGGGAAGATGGATTTTTCTATTTCCATTTTCTTCGCTCTGGCAAACTAGGCAAAGCGCGGCGTTGAGTTCCGCCCCTCAACACGCAATGCCTCGAAAACGGCGGATAGCGGGGACGAAATAAGCAGGGACTAAGTAACGGAGTGTCTTAACACTAGGTTCGTATGGTTCCTGCAGTTCCCTCTGCCTACCCTGCCATGTGCGGGATAAAAGCATGAAGCTAAAAAAAAAAAAAAAAAAAAAAAAAAAAAAATTATTAGAAGAGAACGATTCAGTGTTTATGTTTTTGAAATTAATGTTTTTTTACGACCAACAAACGTCGCACATTCACCAATTAGGTAGAGGTAGTGTCTCTCTTGCAAACTATTCAGTTTAAAAAAAAAAGATTTTAGAAATTTTCAGGACTTCCACCGAATTTTGCCACGCAAAAGACAATAACTCAAAAGGCTGAAAGCGTGGAACAGAGTGCCTTAACACTAGTTTCTGCCTATCCTGATATCTGCGGAATAAAATGTGAGGCTTATTTAATTTATTTAAGTCTAAATATAGAAAATCATAAAGAGATGTAATAAACAATAACAATGTTGTATAATTTATCTATATTGGGTTATTATCTTTATATACAAAACATATATTTTCGGCATCACAATAAGCTATAATAAAAAGTGGATTATAGATAGAATACATTCAACAAAAACAAAATCATAACTGAATTTCTGTCTTCTTTTATTGTCCGTAATAATAACCTGTGGTAGAAGTAGTTATTTCAGCATCTTTGGTTAGGACTTAGGGTAGATACAGAAAACCTAATTACCTCAATATTTTTATCCAAGGTTATGAATCTCCATTTTAAACCTCCATTATAAACCTTAAAGGTAGTAGAAAAACTGGAATCACTTATCCTAACAACGGAACATTTGAGGCTAATATAATTATATTCAGTCTAAGTTTGTAATTTAAAAAAATGAAAGAAAATGTAAAAACAGTGCCCTTAACAAAAGCCTTTTTATAAATTAGATTTAGATGATAAAATTGGTGTTCCGTCATCCAAACCGGATATTTTCTTTATTCGAAGTCTAAAATGTGTAGTACTGGTAGAACTTACAGTTCCGTGGGAAACAAATATCCGTAAGAGTCATATCTTCAAACTTAACAAGTCTTTCGAGCTTACTAACGAACTAAGCAGAAATAGACTTAGAGTAAATTTTTATGCGGTTGAAGTTGGAGCGATGGGAATAACAGCAAAATTTCTAATAATATAAATTGCTGAGTTTCTTGTCGGCTCTGCTCATCAGAACTATCTTCTAAACCGTAGTGACATGTTCATTCGACGATTCAAAAGTTCTTTTATATATAAATAAATAATATTTTGAATTTGAATTTAAATAGGGAAATTGCAGGTATAGCTACGAAACTTAACGCTGCATTTTATACAACATATGATAATAGTTTAAAAGGCTAAAGTGTTTATTCAAAATCTAATCTCAATATAGATACACTTATCCAATTGACATTCAGTTGCTTGATTATTTTCAAGTCGTCGACCTCTTATACAAAGTTACGTTGTGAACGTATATAATACTTTGAGTAAGTAAGTTTGTAAGCCATAAAAAATATACACAAAGAAGGAGCATACAAAAAAATGAAATACAGCAAGCGACTTTATCACTATAAGCGATATCTGCAATATTATAATATGATAATGCTGTATTCCACAAGGGTGTACATGCTTGATTTAAATATCCAAACATATATATATATATATATATATATATATATATATATATATATATATATATATATATATATATATATATATATATATATATATATATATATATATATATATATATATATATATATATATATATATATATATATATATATATATATATATATATATATATATATATATATATATATATATATATATATATATATATATATATATATATATATATATATATATATATATATATATATATATATATATATATATATATATATATATATATATATATATATATATATATATATATATATATATATATATATATATATATATATATATATATATATATATATATATATATATATATATATATATATATATATATATATATATATATATATATATATATATATATATATATATATATATATATATATATATATATATATATATATATATATATATAAATATATATATATACATATATATAATATATTTATAACTAGAGAACGACCGTGAGGGTTATTCAAAAACTCAAATTTTTCTTTAGGGTATGAGTCAGTAAAAGAATTGAACAGCATGCAGTATAGAAAATCTAAAAATGAATATTCCTGTGAAGTGTTATAGGTTTATATATTATCTATAAAATACTCAAGTGGCTTTGAGTATTTTATAGATAGTTTGCAATCTACGAAGAGAAGCGATTGCTCTAAAAACTTTCCGGCTAACTTTAATAACCTGCGGCTCCCAGGATATTGATCTATTGTGATCCCAAGTTTTTAACTTTTATTGCGTAAGCAATAGGTGTACCCTCAAATATCGAATGTGTTAAATGAGACACATTTTTTTTAGCTTTACGCTTTTATCCCGCACATGGCAGGGTAGACAGAGGGAACTGCAGGTACCGTGGAGTGTTAAGGCACTCCGTTGTTTAGTCCCTGCTTTCTCCGTCCTCACTTTCCGCCTTTTTCGAGATATTGCGTGTTAAGTGGCGGAACTCATCGGCGCGCCTTGCATAGTTTTCCAGAACGAAGAAAATGGAAATAGAAAAATCCATCTTCCCCGAGTGGGAATCGATCCCACAAACATATATAGACATATTTATTTTAACAATAATTTTTGACTGCCTATAGGTATAGATTGGCTTTCAGCGGGACTTATTACAAGTTCGTAAGATTTACTCTAATTGTCTACTTCCTAGTGAGATCCTCAGTTATTAGGTCGATAGTATGAGGCAAGTACAACAACGATGTCGTGCGGTAAACCTCAAATCATCGACGGTGGTAGAGAGAAGATATTAGATGTCAAATTGTACTAATGAAAATTGAAAACATGAGTGGAGGCAACACGCTACTTTGTACGAGCACTACATTTACATATTACTTTTGTTTAAATAAATAAATATTTACAGGTGTAGATGAAAGAGTGTCAATAATTTTTAAATATTTAACATTTAAAGATAAAAAGTCCCCAATTTGTATGAACTTATTTGTTAATAAGCTTTAAATAGCGATGACGCCGAGACTAAATTTGGCTACTTCATAATATTATCGTTTTTTTGGTGGTGGTGGTGGTGTTTTTGGTGGTGTGTTAAATTATTTATTTTTTTGCTTATACACGAATTTGAAAATACAGAACTTTAAAAAAGAGATTTAAAAATCACAAAAATATCATTTTTTTCTGCTGTTTTCATATAAAATTTTTCACGTATAGCGGGTGAGAGAATGTAAAGTAAACATCATATATTCCATTATTAAGGCAAATATTGGAGATTTTCTCCCTTTTTTTTTTTTTAAGCTTCACGCTTTATCCCGCACATGGCAGGGTAGGCAGAGGGAACTGCAGGAACCATATGAACTTAGTGTTAAGACACTCCGTTACTTAGTCCCTGTTTACTCCGTCCCCACTTTCCGTCTGCTTTCTTTATATATATATATATATATATATATATATATATATATATATATATATATATATATATATATATATATATATATATATATATATATATATATATATATATATATATATATATATATATATATATATATATATATATATATATATATATATATATATATATATATATATATATATATATATATATATATATATATATATATATATATATATATATATATATAAATATAAACATATTTCTATAAACATATTAGCTTAGGTAAGGTGTTCTTAATACGCCAAATATTTTATCTGTCAAATAAAACAAAGTTTGTTTATAGTGACATCATTTTTTTAACAACATTTAAATTGTTATTTTTTAATTTGGAATACTTATTCATTAATTTATTAAGATTACCTATAAACACTAATCCAATGTGAATCGCGTTCTATCAACCACTGATAGCTTCACAAAAGAATCGGACCTTCGTATAACTTGTTAGATACTCGTACAGTTATAAAGATAACCAACGCTCTTTATAAATGAGGAACTGAATACATTATTAGTCAGTTTCATTTGGATCGGGACATTGATATTGTGTTTTATCGTTTGTTAATAATTTATTGATATGTGGGTTCATATATGTTGGTTAAGGTTAGTGGAACTATTATATAATGCAATAATACACATATGCAATAATACATATATATATAAATATATATATATACATATATATATATATATATATATATATATATATATATATATATATATATATATATATATATATATATATATATATATATATATATATATATATATATATATATATATATATATATATATATATATATATATATATATATATATATATATATATATATATATATATATATATATATATATATATATATATATATATATATATATATAAACCTATTTATTTCCCAAATAAAGAACGATGATTTTTAAAGATGATGATAAAAGATGTTCTTGAGACCAAATAGAAAGTGTATTTTATTCTCTCTTGCTTATATAATAAATTATATGTTAAATTGATATATTTATTAATATATATTTAGTACATTTTATTAAATACAAAATAATATACTTTGAGTTTGGCAAATAGACAACGTAAGCTGTATCTCTTATATATTCAAATTAGTTTATTCATTTCTTTTTTTCCTTTGCCTTTATAACCTGTTTAGTTAGTTACCTTGTTTGAATATTTTTTAAAAAGCATATAGCATATTAAATCTATTATTAATATGATGTAATTTATTAAAATAAATGCTTGAGAGATGAGAGCATCATACCCGATGTTTGAAATATTCCATGTTATTATTAAATAAATTTACTTAAAATAAATAACATTTTAAAATTATTGAGGCTATTTATATGTAAAGCCTTATTCACTGTGCCAACATACGAGACCTTGATCTTGTTAGTATTTTTAATTACAAAAATGGAAATTAATTTAATTCTTTTATGATTTTTAATTTTTTTTTCGGCTAATTATTACAATTATATTGGTCCCATAAATGTTACAAAATTTTTAATATTTTTATATAGCAGTATATAATTGGAAAACAAAGAAAATTTATAATATTATAGAAGTCTTTTGTGAAAAAGAACTATCACAAATTAATTTCTAGAACGCACTTCGAAGGCGGCATTAGCAGAATCACTTCGAATTTGGTTAGGTAGTGGGAGGAGCTCGGACAGTGAAGGTGAGCGCTAATGCATTTTAAAGGGGCCCTTCAAACCTACACTTGGGTCGCAAGTCCCAAGCGCTGCTCGGAGCTCCTCTTCCTACAACACGATGGGCACCCGCACGGTGAATCCATGGAACGCTAAGTTGTTTCTTCTCAGATAACGTCAATTTAAATTCAAAATTTTTTCAATTGTTTTTTATTTCATTTTCAATTTATATATTTTCAATTTAAATATTATTTATTTATTTATTAGGTTTGCTAGCAGTTGTTACATTTTAATGATACAATTTATAAATTTACATATTAATTACTTTCTAAATGTACAACTATATTAAAGCAAACACTGATTTCGTACAAATAAGATTAAATTGGTTATTTAGATTACAATATCATCAATTTAATTATTAACAGTTTTATTCAACAATCAATCTAGATTGATTGGTCGACTAGTCAACACTTAGTCTAACCATAAAATACAACAATAGAAAACTAATAATTTATTAACATTATTAACGAAAACAATAAAAATAATTTATCATTCAATTATAATTATACAATTCATCATTTATTATATAATAAGTTATAGAATTAAAACTGTTCCACAAATCGAATAAAAAAAATATTACATTATTATAACGTAAAATTTTGCAAAAATTTAAAATTTGAAGTTTGAACATCAATAAAGAATTAGACGTTTTTAATTCTGTCTATAACTAGATATCGGAATTTTGAGAGGCTTACAGTATTTACATCTATTGAATCGCTGAATGGTTACCCAAAACTGAGTGGTTACCCAAAACTGTTTTCCGTCGTGGTGCGGATAGAGGTTTTACTGGGTTACGAGGGTATCTGGATGGTGCTCTAAAGTTAAATTTGGATAGTAAATTGGGACAGTCAAGTTTGTTTCTAATGATTTTATATAAGAATATTAGGCCCAATAAAGTTCTTCTGTTTTCTAAGGTCATCATGTTAAAATATTCGATTCTTTATGCGTAAGACGAAATTTGTTTAGCAATACCCTCTATGTATGCCAAGTGCCATAAGAAACTCCTCTGTATACGTTCTAGTTTCAACTGATGGGTAGCATAATGTGGTCGCCAGACCATACTGCAGTATTCCAAATTGTTACGTACAAGGCTGTAATATTTGTATACGAATTGAAATGAAACAAGTTTCAACATATTTTGAATCTTTTAAAACTAAATTTTTAGACAGATTTTGTTTGACTTTAAACAAATATTTGAAAAATATAAAATTAAATTAAGTTAAATTTTATTTTACATTTTTGTAAAATTGACGCTTAATCCCGAGTAAGGGTTCAACCTATCAACAGTTTAAATATAACGTTCTCCATTTCTATTCCGTTTTAGTATATAATAATCACTATACATACTATGTGTTGTACTACTGTTATATATTTTTTAACTTAATGCTCTGTTTTTATATTTATAATTGAATATAAAATCTTTTTTATTAACATGTTGTTTATAAAATTTACAGTATATTGGCGTGCGCAAGCGCAGTTCAAGACAAGAAATTCCCTCCGTATTTTAAATTTGGGGCCGCGACGGCTGCTTACCAAGTAGAAGGCGCTTGGAATGCTAGTGGTAAGGTTATGAAAAAAACACTTAAAATAAAAAAAATACATACAAATCTTTAAAAATTTCTTTTGTAATTAAATGGTAGAAGCATATGACATGGTATAATTATTAGTTAGTAGAAATAGAGTCTAGTTTTCTAGATATTTTGTTAAACAATCCAAACCCTTTCAGCCTTAACCTTAAGCCCTTAGCCCTTTCAATAATGCAAGATATCACGATTATATACTATCATAGCACTATGGGTACAATTTTCATTCGTAAGTGCCATTCGTTTAATAACCTTTTTGTAGTTACAAAATTAAATAAAACCTGCTTTATTCGACCTTGTTATATTACAACATTAGTATCAAATATGTGTAGAAGGAACAAAAAAGAAACATTAATTACGTAAACGTTACGTACATGTTTATTTTTGATAGATAAAACTATTTTAGTATATATTTGGCTAAATAATTTTAGGTGTTTCCAATGTTTGATCAGTTTCTTAATCAGCTCTAATTTCTGAGTTTTAGCTGTGTGAGTAGAAAATTATTTATTAATAATTAAATTAATCATTGGCTTTTAAGAAACATTGTTTTAAAGTTTATTATTTGTAAATAGATTTATGAAAATGGCGAAGTAGTGACCATCAATAGTTAGCTATCACAATCTTATCTTGATGATCATATGAAAATAAAATACCATTGAGTTTCTACAATTCAATTACTTCTTCAATTCAATTACTTCATAAGTGAAGAATAAAAAATAAAGTTTAATTTTACAAGGTAATATAATAATTTATGTTAGATACAGATTGTAAATGCAAAATTAACAAATCAGACCCCCAACATTCTCTACGCAAAAAAATATTTTCTTAAAAATAAATGAATATTTTTATATATATTTGTATTATCTTACATAAATATTTTTATATTAATTTATTGCATATATTATGTTTTACGTTGCAGATAAGTCAGTCAATATATGGGATCATTTTGTCCATACCAAACCCGAGAGAATAAAAGACTTGTCCTCTGGAGACATCGCGTGTGACAGTTACAACCAGTGGCAGAGAGATGTGGAGATTGCTGAAGAGCTGGGTCTTCATTTTTACAGGTAATTGTTTTTTTAGCAGTCATGACTCACTCTATTTAACACTCTATTTAATATTAAAACAAAAACCTTAATACATTACAAATAAAAATAAATAGTAAAAGTTCAAGTTCATGGACAGCTTGTACCATTTTGACGTTTAAGACGCCTAGAGCTTAAACTTTTTTATTTTAAATAAAACGGTTTAATGACCCTTGAGCCATTTTATGTTGTAATATCTTTAATTCAGCAATTAAGTTTCACAAAAACAAAAAAATGTTTAGAAAAATCTTTTAAGGTACTATCAACCTAAAAAAAGGTACAAACTCATATAATAAGTACCATATGCATACATACGTACATATACATACATATCTTCACGCTTTATTCCTATCGGGGTAATCAGAGAGAACGGAGCGCCAAACGCTGCGGTCCCTGTATACTTCTTTCGCCTCGTCGACTGTCATTAGCCTCTTTATACAAACTCGGAGTGCTCATGTTTTTTGTAACCTTCCTCTACTATCTTCAATACTGTCTGTCGTAAAGTGCTATATAGAACAAAGATTTTAAATAGACCTGCTTCAATTTGTCTCCTGATACGTGTGTCACCCCGTTTAAGAAATGCAAGCGGAGTCTGCCAATGTCTCACAAAATCGAGATACTGTACGTACCTCGACCTAGCAATAAGCTAAAAGTAAAAAACTTATATATAACCACCCATACAGAGACTTGAATAAGATTTTTGGTACTCGCGGTATGGCTTATGTAGTTGGCGTAGTCTTAAATCAAGGCTGAGCCACCTAGCAAATGAAAAAAAAGCTAAATTTACAAATTTATCAAAAAACGAATCTTTAAAGGTTGAACGAAATATTTACAACTCTTAGCTTTTAATTTGTCGAGGCAATTTTCTGAATTAATTTTATAAATTTATTTAATTATTTAAAAACCTAACCTAATTAAATATAAAAACTTTTAATATTATTTTTTTTTAGTTTTTGTTGTTTTGTACTGTCTTATTATAATAGATATTTATAATTTAAATAAAATATAATTGTACAAGGAAATATTAATAATAATATTAATGAAATTAAATTAATTAGAATTCTGTAAAAATAAGAGTTTTAGATAATTTTATTATTTTATTTTTATTTTAGAGGTTTTTTCCTGTTATTTTTTTCTTTCGCTTTGTTCTGTTTCACAACTGTACACTTTAAAACACTTCTAATATTATTTTAATATCTATAACGTATATCCAGAGGGTGTCTGGCTAAATATCTGTCCGATGTTTAGTACTGGGCATACGGGTGTGCGACCCCGGATCCTCGAGCCACCACTGGCATACTCCTCTCAAATCCATGAAAGTGGTGTCCTTACCTTCGCTTTCCTAACCTTTTTCTCCTCTTATTCCTTATTCCTTGTTGGCTTTTCCCTTAAAAACGGGTTTTGGAGGTCAGATGGCAATCGCTCCATTAAAAAGCCGCCATTTAGCCACTTAAAATGGTCAGTAAAGGAAAAGTGTTGCTAGGTACGGTTAGGGCGTCGCCGTTAAACGACGCGCAGGCACATCGCCCTACACCTGTGTTAAATGGGCAAGGGCTACCGTGTGAAGTACGAACACGGCTAAAGAAGATAGTACCTAGAAGGAAACTCCGCTTTGCAACTTGGAACATTGGCTCTTTAACCGGACGATGCAGAGAACTCGCAGACGTACTCATGAGACGTCGGGTCCAGTGTGCTTTCCTACAGGAAACGCGCTGGAAGGGCAATAAGTCCCGTAACATCGGACAGGGTTACCAGCTCATATACACTTGGTCACCTACCGGTAAAGCTGGTGTAGCAGTAGTTCTGTCTGAGGAGCTACGGAATGGTCTCCTTGAAGTTGACAGACAAAGCGACCGCCTGATGCGGGTGAAGCTACTGGTTGAGGGGGTTATCACCAACTTAATTAGTGCTTACGCTCCCCAGGCTGGTTGTAGTCGGGCCGAAAAGGAATCATTTTGGGAGCACTGTGAAGAGGTTCTACTTGCTATACCATCTACTGAGGTAATCATAGTTGGGGGGGACCTTAACGGCCACGTGGGTAGGGCTGCGGATACACATGAGCGTGTCCACGGTGGTTTTGGTCACGGTAGTCGCAATGCAGAGGGAGAAAATATTCTAAGAACCTGTATTGCGTCCGATCTAGCCATCGTTAATACGTTTTTCCAGAAATGTCCACAATACCTTATTACGTATGCAAGTGGGCCCCACTCAACTCAAATAGATTATCTGTTGACCAGGCGTTGTCATGTGGGCAAGGTAACTAACTGTAAAGTCATTCCCGGTGAAAGCCTCACGGCCCAACATCGTCTTCTTGTCATGGATTATATCGTTACCCCGACAAAGAAAATACCAGAGACGCGTAAGCCTAAAATCAAGTGGTGGTTGCTGAAGGGACCGATGCAAACCGACTTTCTGGCAGAGGTTAACAAACAAAACTTATCAACTAATACCGAAACTGCTCAGGAAGCTTGGGATCGAGCTCAGTCAGCAATTATTACGGCTGGTAAACGTGTTCTTGGCGTTTCTAGGGGAGGGCGTGTCATCGACAGGGAGACGTGGTGGTGGAATGATAAGGTACAGGTAGTGATTCGTGAAAATAAGACTGCATTTAAGGAGTGGCAGCATTCCAACTCTCCTGAAGACAGACTGGAGTACATAGCAGCAAAACGTGCCAGCAAAAGAGCTGTAGCCAGGGCCCGCAGTGAAAGTTTGTCGCCATTATACGACAAACTTGAGACTGTGGAGGGGCAGAAGCTCATATACAAACTGGCACGTACTCGGGATAAAGCGACGCAAGATATCACAAAATGTCTTTGCGTCAGAGATTCCCAGGGCGAGCTGCTCTGTACTCATGCCTCTGTGAAGGAGAGGTGGAGAAGTTATTTCTTAGAGTTGCTGAATACTCAGCACCCATTTAGTCTTCCGTCTGAATCACCTCCTAACCTTGGACTTATTGCTCCAATTACCCTTGATGAGACTCGAGATTGTCTTCGACGCATGAAGAACGGAAAAGCGGTGGGGCCTGACAATATTCCGATCAAAGCGTGGAAATCGTTGGGATCTCTTGGTGTGCTCATACTTACTGACCTTTTTAACCGTGTCTTGAGCACTGGGACGATGCCAAGCCAGTGGCGGCACAGTTTTATTACTCCTATTTACAAAGGAAGGGGCAGTGTTCAAGATTGCGGTAGTTATAGGGGCATTAAGATTATGAGTCACACCATGAAACTCTTCGAGCGCGTGATCGGCCTCAGGCTCCGCCAAGAATGTACTGTCTCTGGGTGTCAATATGGATTTCAGCCAGGATCAGGTACTATGGACGCAATTTTTGCCCTCCGAACCTTGATGGAGGCATACAGGGAAAGAAGGAGAGCTCTGCATATAGCATTCCTCGACTTGCAGAAGGCCTTCGACTGTGTACCACGTCAGTGTATCTGGTGGGCCCTGCGATCCAAAGGCATCCCCGAATCCTATATTGATATTATCAGAGATATGTACCACGACTCCGTTTCTGTGGTTAGGACCGCTGTTGGCGACACAAAATCCTTCCCGATTACAGTAGGGGTTCACCAAGGCTCAGCTCTGAGTCCGTTCCTGTTTAATGTAGTGCTAGATACTGTCACGGCACATATCCAGGACCAGTCTCCATGGCTGATGATGTATGCCGATGACATAGCACTCATTGACGAGAACCGACTGACGCTTGAGCACAAAGTGAACGTCTGGAAGGGTACGCTTGAGAACGGTGGTCTTAAACTAAATGTGTTGAAGACCGAGTACATGGCCTGCGGGAGCCCGGACTCGAACACTATCCAGATAGGTTCTGAATCAGTCGTCAAGACAGAAAAATTCAGATACCTAGGATCCATTATGCACGAGTCCGGAGGCATCGACCACGATGTCCACGCCCGTATTAGCGCTGCTTGGGCCAAATGGCGGGAGGTCACTGGTGTGGTCTGCGATCGCAGAATACCACACAAACTCAAGGGACTGATATACAAGAGCATGATTCGACCAGTTCTTTTATACGGCAGCGAATGCTGGCCAGCATTATCTCGGCGCACTCAGGAGCTTCACGTCACGGAAATGAAGATGCTGAGGTGGATGTGTGGTGTAACGCGGGCTGACCGCATACGCAATACATTCATTCGAGGTAGTCTGGGGGTCCGTGACGTAGCGGATAAGCTCCAAGAGCGTCATCTGAGATGGTATGGCCACGTTTTGCGCCGGCCTAGGAACTATGTCGGAAGACAATGCCTTGTCATGTCGGTTCCTGGAGTGAGACTGCCCGGACGCCCCAGGAAGCGATGGCTGGACGTCGTGTTGCAGGATATGAGAGCCAATGGACTTACCACTGAGGATGCTAAAGACCGTGCAAAGTGGAGTAGTTTGAGTCGGAAAGCAGACCCTGGCAGTAAGCCGGGATAATGCTAAGTGGAAGAAGATCTATAACGTATATTATTATTTATTTATGTTAATTTATAAGGATACGAACATATACATATTAATTCTATATAATATTATCTCGAATATTACAACAAGTACCTTAATCAGATTATGTATCTCTTATCTTATTTTACATACATATTATTTATATCATTACTATTAGTAAAACAAGTATGCGTCATCGCAGTGCGCTTAACAGGTGACTATAGTAATAAAAGTGGGTTCAATACCCAGTCGAGATATGGAAAATAAAGAGCAAAAAAGAATAAAGAAAAATTCGTTCAGCGTTGAGTTCCGCCACTCAACACGTAATGCCTCGAAAAAGGCGGAAAGTGGAGACGGAGAAAGCAGGAACTAAGCAACAGAGTGTCTTAACACTAGGTTCATATAGTTCCTGCAGTTCCCTCTGCCTACCCTGCAATATGCGGGATAAAAGCGTGAAGCTAAAAAAAAAAGAAAAAAATTAAGTAATTTCTACGAAAACCAGGGCTACTCTTAAAATCAACGCCAATCATATTTTAATAATACCTAACCAGATTACTTACATTTGGTACTTAATACATACATACCATGGTAGAGCCAAGCTACATTACACCAGTAGCTCTAAAGGACCAGACTTGAACCAGGTAATTAGCACGCTCTCGTAGAAAACCAAAAACAAACAGAAGCATATTAATGCTTCTTCCTTGGACCGAAGAATTGGAAAAGAATAAGAATCACTCATTATTTCTTCAAATACTATACTAAATTACCATAAAAATATCATAATATATAATTAATGTAAATACCACCATAATCTTTAATGCCGTAGTAAAGAGACACATGGCTTTTTTTCTGCGTTTTGTTTAATCTGAGCCTTTAGCTAAGTAATGTATGAACCCGGAACTACTTTTAGCCAAGTTAAAACACTACGGGTTTTCGAATAATACTTGTGTCTGGTTTAAAACCTTTCTGACAGATAGGAAACAAATGGTTGTGACAGAATCTATAACTGGCGAAAAGAGATTCTCTTCTTTAAGGACACTTGAACGAGGCGTCCCGCAGGGTTCGCTGCTCAGTCCTTTGCTGTTCACAATTTTTACTGCTGATATACGTCACCATATAAAATACTGTAAATACCACCTATATGCAGATGATACTCAATTATATTACTCATTCGACAGTGAAGACACGCGTGAAGCAGTAAATAGAGTCAATGATGATCTCAACAACATAAAGATCTGGTCGCAAAATAACGGTCTTGTCCTTAATCCTACCAAATCACAATTGTTGATCCTTGGCACCAAATCACAAATAAAAAGGGTGCTAGATAAAGAGCCAGAAATAAAAATTGACAATGTCATCCTTGAGCGAGTGACTTCGGCCCGAAATCTCGGCTTACTGATGGATGGGGAACAAAAGTATGAGGAGCATGTAAACAGTAAAATTCGAACAGCATTCTTTAAATTAAAGACTTTATATAAAATCAGAAGCTATATCAGTGAACAATTGCGTGTACTCTTATGTGTTGCTCTAGTTCTCTCACAATTTAATTACTGCAGTTCTGTTTATGGTCCCCGTCTATCAACCAGTTCCGAAAGTGCGATACAGAGAGTGCAAAATGCATGTATTTGTTATAGCTATAACATACCGAGGAGACATTACATAACACCGCACTTGAACAGTAAGGGGATTTTAAATATGAGTGGTAGAAGGGAACTATACTACGCCTGTGTAGTCCAGAGGGTAATTTTAAATAAAAAGCCAGAGTACTTGTATGAAAAGCTGCCTTGGGTCAAGGATTCCGCGCAACGCAGCCTACGTAAAAACTTAGAAAATAGACTCAGGATACTTCCTCACAAATCAAAAAGATATACAGGCTGTTTTAAATTCTCTGCAGCAAAAATATGGAACGACCTACCCCCGCCTATGCAACAAAAAATGGGCAGTGAAGCATTCAAAGCCAAATACAAATTAACTTTAATGAATAAACAATTTGCTGCAGAAAATCTAAACTACGCCCACTGGAAATTTCTGGACCTAAGGAAGTATTTTGGACATACATAAAGAGACACACACCCTCTCTCTCACACACACATACACACACACTCACACACACACACACTGATACACAACACACACACACACACACATACACACACACACATTTTATTTATAGAATGAAGTATTTAAGTATTAGGCAAATTAAGTATTAGGTTTAGTAAAATATTATATGTATTTTGAAGACCCTCATCTTTAATGTGTAGCTAGAAGCGGCTAAAATAGGGGACCACGGATACTCCCGCCAACCAACATAGGGAGAAGGGGATGGCTGAAAATCAGCGCTGCATAGGATTAACTATCCTTTGTCAGGTCACGCTGAGCCATCTCCATTTGCCTCTTAATCTTAAGCATAATTCCATTTTGTATGATTATTTTTGTATCTTTTGAGTGGCAATAAAAATACCTTGTTTGTTTGTTTTGTTTGTTTGAAACCGAATAACGATTTATCTTATTTTAAAACACACTAAACACAAATATTCTAAAAAATTGTAGAAATTGGAGAACGGAGAGTCTTCACACTATGTTCTTTTGCTTACCCTGCTGTTATATGATAATGATGTTACTTTTTTTATTTAATTTTTAACTTAAATAATTCTATTTTATTCTTCTTCAGATTTTCAGTAAGTTGGACGAGATTGTTGCCGCAAGGATTTGCGACTTACGTGAGTGAAGACGGGAAGAATTATTACAATAAATTAATAGATGCTTTAATTGATAAGGGAATCGAACCTGTTCTTACCTTATACCATTGGGATCTGCCACAGTCGTTACAGGATTTAGGTATGCGAGACTTGTGTTATTTTCATTTCTTTTTATTTAATATTGCATAAATTCTACTACTTAGCCACTGTGTCTCGAATTAGAAAAAGAAAATTGAGAGTGAAACGGAGTGTGAACTTTCCGTCTTCTTTTTTTACGTTACTCTGAGCGGGATGCAATATGAAGCTAAAAATAAAGTCCATAAACATAGTTAAATTAACGAATTATATATTTAATAAATATATTTAAAAACAAGAAGGATGAATTCCAAAAGACTTGGTTTTTGAATTGTTCAAATAATACTTTATTTTATAAAGTAGTATTAATGCGTTCCGTTCCTCGAACATTGTGTGTTCCGCCACTCAGGCAGAACTCAACAAGCGCAGTGTTGAGTTGTCGTCAGAGCTAAGAAAATGAAAATAATTAATTCTTCTCTCATGGGAATCGAACTCATAAACCTTCGCATTCGCAGATAGACGCTTCTGTGCCACGGCGGCTTTCGTAAAGCGTTTCTTTCTTGATTCCAGGTGGATGGACAAACCCACTTATTTCGGATTGGTTTGCAAATTATGCTCGTGTGGCTTATTCTCTTTTCGGTGATCGTGTTAAGACCTGGCTAACACTAAATGAACCAATCGTTTTCTGTGACGTTGTGTACCACACTGGGATACTTGCACCAGGAATTGTCAGCCCAAGTGTAGGAAGCTACATGTGTATTAAGAATGCTATGTTAGCTCACGCAAAAGCATGGAGAATTTATGATGAAGAATTTAGATATAAATATCATGGTAAGTGATACTTCTCGCGTGAATGAATTACATCATTCTTCCTTTATAGCGAGAAAATACGTGTCATTTAAAACACCAATTTGTGTTTGGTGCTAAAATAAACTTGGGTGAAAAGTGCAGCAAAAAATGTTTTGAGGTTTAAATTTCTCCTCGTCACCTGTCTTTTTCCGCTGCAATTTAATACCATACCATGTACCCATTTAGGCAACCAATTTTGTTCAAATGAAAGGTTCCTTGGCCAACTGTTGTAATAATTGATGTCGGTTTTCTTTTCTTACCGATAAAATTAAGACAAAAATGAATACTTTGGGCATATAATTAGATCTATATGTTGCTAATCTTTGCTCTCTATAACTTTTGTTAAAATGTCTAAACTAGAAATATATTACAATGAATGACTTAATGGTTGTTATTGAATCTGTAGTAGTAACAGAAATCGCTTTTAATTAAGTAAATTGAAAAAGGATTTGATTTAGGACTTTAACCAGCATCGTATCTCTTTTTCTCTAAATAAAAACTTTTAATTACATATAAAATATTATTTAGAAATTTCCAGGAAAAGTATCACTTACAAATCAAGCCGTGTGGTTTGAAAAATATGATGACAATGAGGAAGAAGCCGCAGACTTAGCTATAAAAGCCATGGTAAAATATCACAGATTATATATATATATATATATATATATATATATATATATATATATATATATATATATATATATATATATATATATATATGTATATATATATATATATATATATATATATATATATATATATATATATATATATATATATATATATATATATATATATATATATATATATATATATATATATATATATATATATATATATATATATATATATATATATATATATATATATATATATATATATATATATATATATATATATATATATATATATATATATATATATATATATATATATATATATATATATATATATATATATATATATATATATATATATTCATTTTAATTTTTAATTTTTATTACAAAGGAAGGCATGTATTCACATCCCATATTTTCAAAAGAAGGGGGGTGGCCGCCTAAAATAGAAAAGGCAGTAAACAAAAAGATGAAGGACGTACAAAGGAATATAGTGTTACCAGAGTTCACAAAAGAGGAGATCGACTTCATTAGAGGTAATTTCATTCTATATTGGTAAATGATATGCAAACATTTACTTATTTCACTTTAGGCTTATCTTATTATTAAGAGATATGATCATTAATAAGATAATTATTTAAGATTGGATTACAACGCAAAGGGAAGGAAAAGGGTTTAAGAAAATATATAGGTATTTAGAACTCTTGGAAAACACTATCTACGCTTTTTCGCTTTTGGTTCCTTTATATATAGCATGAACTGTGACGTTTCTTTAAATTATATATTTCTTTCATATTATATTAACTTAGTCTTAAGAAAAACATAATACTATAAAAATAAACGGAAAACAAATTCATTCTATAAATCCATGTTTTCATCTACATGCGTTAAACTCTCTTTCTCAAAAGCTCTCTAATAACAACGATGTATAGTAAACATATAAGCGAAAATGATATTGCGAATAGAAAGGAACAATTTTTCAATAATGAAACATAAAAAACCGGTCAAGTGCGAGTTGAACTCGCGTGGAAAGGGTTCCGTACACAATATAGTAAAATATTTCCCCTGAAAACGTTTTTTCCCTAAAAACATTTTTTATCGAATTTACCATTTTATTTTCAATTTATGAAATATATTATAAGTTTTCCTGTAATCTACAAGCCATAAACTATATTCAGTAATTTTTTCAAATTTTTCGGCCCAGTAGTTTCGGAGATTAGGAGAGGTAATGGTCAATTTTCGGCTTTTTTCATGAATATCATCGAAACTATTTATTTTAAAAAATTAATAAAAATATATTAGAGATCCTGATAACAAGCCCTTTCATTTGATATATGACTCAGTAAGGTTCGCAATTTATCCCCCGAAAATTACCCTTATTTCAAAAAAATATTTTTTACGTTACACATCTGTGTTCGGGTCAGGGCATTATACTATCCTGCCAAATTTCACCTGATTCGGTCTTGTCCAGATTCAGAAAAAATTGGCTGAGACAGACGGACAGGAACACGAGTGATTCTATAAGGGTTCCGTTTTTTTATTTTTGTACGTAACCCTAAAAACGTTACATTTGTGTTTATTCTTTTATTTTTCTTTTATCTTTTTTATTACTACATATTCACATTTCACAGGAACTTATGATTTCTACGGCTTGAATTACTATACGGCCCGTACAGTCCGTACGGCGAAAGAGGGAGAAAATCGAGGAGTGTGGCCTGTCACTGGAAGTCATGATCTTGACTTGATCCTGTCTGTGCATCCTGATTGGAAAGCTGCCGGAACAGTTTGGTTTTATGTATGCAGAAGTTCATATAAACATGATGATTAGTAAATTTTTGAAATAGCAAGGAAAATCAAACACAAAATAACTATATTTTTATAATTATTTAAATCATTTTCCAAATTAATCAAATATCTTTATGAATATTTACATAACACTGACATTTTTTGGAAAATTTGTTACTTGAGAAAAAGTAAACTAAAACAAATTATCAATTTGTTTACATTAAAACTGCTGTTAAAGACATAAAATATTTTTTTATGTTTCAGATCTACCCACAAGGCTTACGCAAAGTACTGCGATATTTGAAACAAGAATATGGCGATATTGAAATAATTATTATGGAAAACGGTTTCGCTACTTACGATTCCGCTTTACAGGACTCTGATCGTGTCGAATATTATAAAGAGCATTTGGAACAGGTATCAAAATTTATTTATTGCTAAAACTGCTTAAAAAAATTGCATCCATAAAAAGGAAATGACAAGTTTCTTAACCCTTAGATGGTAACATCTGTCTGACTCACACTCCCAGTAACATCCGTCTCTGGGACTAAGTTCCATTTTTGAGCTTATTACTTTTAAAATTCTTGGATTGCAGCATTATATTTAGGGTATTACTGTTAAATATGAAACAAAGAGACATTTTCATAATCCTTTTAATTATTTTATTAAGATCATGTCAAAAGAAAAA
>JAZFAU010000268.1:0-148999 GCA_037178615.1 Dione vanillae
TCACCGACCGACGTGAATAAGACGAAATGTTCTGTTCTGTTCTGTTCTACAGTAATGGCGTTCCGAGCGTGCCAGTTGAGCACAATTCACTTCGCCAATGTCACGTTGTTTGGAGAATACACGAAGGAGAATGTACGGTGAAAAAAGAAAATAAGCTTCACACAATAATAGAATGCATGTAAAAAAGAGATCCAATAAAAAATCCTTCACCTAAAACAAATTTAATCTGTAAGAATTACAGTATATACACATAATACATTGGGTTAGTACTAAATAAACATATTTTACATGAGTGTTAGTTTATAATCTAATATTATTATACTTAATGTATTTACATAGAAATTTACATAAAGGACTAAACACAAACATTAACACACACTGAACATTAAGAGGGCGAGGAACTTTGTTGGGAAGAATATCATACAAGGGACGAGTTAACTTAGGACAAGAGAAAAGGATATGAGAAGGAGAGCCATCGTCAAGGCCACATTCACACAGCGAATGGTCCCTGACCCTGATCTTAGCCAAATGCACAGGCGTACACGCATGTCCAAGACGTAAACGGCATATTGTTGATAGAATCCTCCGATCAATATGTTTTTGAGTAAAAAACCACGGTCGCTTTGGAATATTAGGTTGAATTAGGGCATAGTACTTACCTTTAACTGCTTTTGAGTTAACCCAGAAATTATTCCAGGTCTTATAAAGATGGATATCTGCCAGCGCGAGCAGATCCTGGGCAGAGTTATAAAAGTGGTCAAGGGTACCACACTGGATGGCTAATTTGGCACAAGAGTCTGCAGATTCATTCCCACTAATTCCAGAGTGACCTGGAATCCACACGAGAGTAACGTCCAAGCCCTTTAGGTGACATGAGTACAATTCTTCACGAATCCTTAAAACAATTGAAGATCTTAATCTACTATGAAACGGGTTTCCCTTCAACGTCATTAAGCAGCTTAACGAGTCCGTAAAAATAACCGTCTGTTTAAAGTCATGGGACTGTGCAAACAGGACTGCTTCAAACAAAGCAACAGCCTCACCTGTAAACACTGACGATTCGGGGGGGCATTTAAATTGTAAAATAATTTTGAATTTTGGGATCCAGCAAGCTGCACCAACACAGCTCTCCTTCGAAAGCTTTGAGGCATCTGTGAAGATGAGGACATGATTTAACCATTTTTCATTAACCAGCTCTTGAAATTTGATGTTGATGCAAGGATCTCCCTTGGTAAGGCCAATATTTGTGATGACATGCGGAGAATGGACAAGAGCGTTATAAGGTGTACGGAATAATAGGTTTGATGGAAAGGAAGACAAGGGGTGAGGGAGGGAGGTTAGCCTAAGGAAGCTATCCAGCAAGTAAGGTAAAGGCTTGCCACGAGGAATAAGTTCACATAATTTAGATAACTTAGACCTTAAAGGATGGGAGGACAGCTGTAACATTTTACTAACAAATTTGTCAGAGAGGAATTGTCGACGAATAGGGAAAGGAGGGTCCACACACTCCACTTGTAGTGCATTGGTGGGAGTAGACTTCATTGCACCTATAATAATCCGTAGACACTTATGTTGTATACGATTGACTTTTTCTGTAGCTACTTTGTTAAAGGGGTCCAAAACAAATAGCCCGTAGTCAATATATCTACGTATTATAGCATTGTACAGCAGTTTTTGAGAATAAGGGTGCGCACCCCACCACATACTAGATACAGCTCTTAGAGAATTGATACGTATTTCACATTTTTTGCTGATATATTTAGCATGGGCAATTTCGTTCAGTCTTTTGTCGAGTATCATGCCTAGGAATTTTACATTTTCTGTAATCTGTATGGGAATATTCTCACTAAATATTTGGAAATTTGGAATATTTATCTTATTGGTAAACATTACCGTTTGACACTTATTCACAGATAGCGCCAGGCCATGTCCAAAGAGCCACTGGTTTACATAATGCAAAGCAGCGTTCAGACGATATGTAATGTCCTCCACTGAATTTGAACTATAATAGAGGACGATGTCGTCAACGTACTGAAGAATGTTACAAAAATTATTAACGGACAATTCGAGGTAATGTGTATATATATTATACAACAGAGGACTAAGAGCTGAACCTTGAGGCAGATCCTTTCAGACAAGTCTGGGAGGTATAGTAAGAAGCGGATGTTTCACAGATACCGTTCTATCGGTCAGCAAATTACAAATGTAATCAGTCATCCTCGGTGGAATACTCAGCTGATGCAGTTTCTGCCTGGGTACCGGAAGACGAACATTGTCATATGCAAAAGCAACATCCAGAAAAACACCAAATAAATACTCATCTTTAGTAAAAGCACGTCAAATGTCTGTAGTAAAAACGCTGAGACTATCAATAGTACTTAAGCCCTTTCTAAAGCCAAACTGAGAGAGCGCTAACATGTTTCTACTTTCCACTACCCACTCCAGACAGTTCTTCAAGAGGCGTTCAACAATTTTTGATAATGTATCCACATAAATAATGTAACCGCTAAGGCAATGGGTCTATAGGAATAAGGGTCAAAGGGACATTTGCCAGGTTTGAGGATAGGGATGATTATTTGAGATTTCCAAGTCTTGGATATCCTGATTAAATATAGTATTAGCCAAATTTAAAAAAAATGCTAGATTTTCGTTCCATTTGACTGCTGTCAAAATTCAGATCAATTTCATTGTCTGATATATGTAATATTGTATAAAATATGGCTTTAAAATTTAGATGTGTATTGTCGTAACAAGGATTTACTAGAAAAAAGTATCAAAAAGTCGAAAAAAAAGTTACAGATCAAAAGTTTAAATTTGAACTTTTAAATCGGGAAAATATTACTTACTACCTACCTACCTTCCGCAATAATATATACCATAGATAATAGATATATGGAAGTTATAAAATATTTAATTATATAAATACTTTAATAGTAATAATAAAATAATTTTAACTTCACAATATTGTATTAATAAATCTATTTGATAAAATAAATATATTTAATAATTTTCATATCATAAAATATAATGCTGGCTGAATGAGTTGTAAGCAGTATGAGGAGGAGAAAGAAAAAGTAAAAAAAAGGGCGCGAACATGATGTAAAAATGGGTAAGAATATTCTAGAAAAGTTAAGATATAATTGATCAATTTATAATATAAAGAGTTACATAAGAAATATAAGAGAGAACATACAATTATAAATATACATTATTATATAAAAAATAATATTCGGTCGTAATATTGCTGTAGAGATAAACATTATTATTAACTGGATATAAAGACATGAAGATGTTTCATGAGGTATGTACAACTATTATAGCAATAATTTACTTATAACGATGCCGCCATATTTTTTTATTATTGATGGAAAATTAGAGATATTGTATATAATTAATATTATAGACGAATCGACTTTATAGTAAATTGAACCATATATAAAATATATTGTAATATGTGTTCTGTTTTTAATTGTATTTTATGAATTGAGGACAGTCGGACGGACCAAAAAAATTCTAGTTGAGGACCGTCGTGGCGCAGGGCGAAAGTCTAATTGTAACTGGACGGTTTCGGCTGCGATTCCCACTCAGAGAAGACGGATTGTTCTATTTCCATTTCTTCGCATATAGCAACTAGGCAACGGCGGCGTCGAAAATAAAGCGGAAAGCGGCGATGGAAGCAGGGACTTACGAAGCAACGAAGAATATCGGTCTAGGTCCTGCAGTTCCCTCTGCCTACCCTGCCGTGTGCGAGAAAAGCGTGGCAGCGAAAAAATATGCTAATCCCTTCAATCCCGGAGAGGTTCCCAAGGACGGACGGTTGGAATGCACGGTAAGTGGGCAGATGTGGGACTATTAGAAATTATTAGAGACGAAAGAGGGGCTAATTCGATGAATTCGTTTCTTTGGACATTGTATTTATTTGCGCCGAAGGGACACTATGAGATGGAAAGTAAAACGTATCTAAATCTATATTATGATAATTACTTATATTTTTTTACAGAATTATTTAAATGTCAAGTACTATACATTTTAACCTCTCAATCTCAAAAAGATCTCAAGTAACTAATTTCACGGTTATTAAAAAAAAAGCTTCACGAGCCACACTAAAATATTAATTTATCGTGTAATTCTTAATGACATAATTACCTTAGCTTTTATTTACATTTTGTTATTATGTGTTTGTACACCTACCAAATCTATATAATCTTTTTTGTTTTATATGGTAGGGATTGAGCACCGTCGGTGGCGCAGAGGCGAAACGTCTGCCTGTAACGCGACGTTTCGGGTTCGATCTCAGTCGGAGAATCTGGATTTCTATTTCATTTTCTCGCTCTGGCAAACTAGGCAAAGCGCGACGTGGAGTTCGCAATCAAACGCAATTGCCTCGAAAATGGCGACAAATACAAACACTAAGTACGTCAAAATGTAGGGAAAGATGGCCCGCCATTTTAGCTGTCATAAAGAATTAAAACGCCTGAACAAAACAATAACAAACCAACATATTTTATTGTATATATTTATTAATTTATTCATAATGGTATAATTAAAAGAAAAAGAGTACAGAAACAATATAAAATCCTAAAATTTTACTTGGTACCATTTTGGCACGTTTGGTTTTTAATTTCGAAATTATTCGAATTACTCGTCATTAAAGCATTCATCTGATATATTTAAAGATTGGTTCTTTCTAACGCAAGCGTAGTAGTATGCTGATTTTCTCCGGCGTCCTAGACGGTTCGGTGTTCGACGTCACTTCGTAAAGACCGAATTTTAGTTCTGGAATAAGAAATTTTTAAAATCCAACGATAGAAATAATAATACGGACTGGGATTAAATCTCGGAGAAGTACGATCGTAAACAATTTATAAATAAAGTCAACGACTCTAGGCTGTACTTAAAAAATATAAAAAAATTGATCGCATCGGATTAGCCCGCGCTTCAATAGGATCGTCCAAGTTTTGTAGATCTTCTCTTCGTCACGTGCAGAGCCATTCATATCACCCATTGCTGTAAATTCATAGAATTAACAAATAGATTCTGCTACTAGTTTGTCCGATAATAGTAACTGACAATATGACATTGACTGATGATATAAATTTAGTAAAGTAAGTAATAAATTCTAATATTAGACTTACAATGTAAAGAAATATTAAATTAACTTACGTAAATCCGTCCCACCATTCAAAATTATCTATGAGGGACCACACCGAGTATCCCACAACCGTTACATTATCTTCTTTAATCGATAGCAAGACCTGTCAAGTAAAATATGATTTCACTAATACATTAGCAGTATACTAAGGCGGCATGTTCCTAGGGCAGTAAATCTGCAGTTCGTCGTTTCGCTACCTCAAAATTAATCAATATCTTATAAAAGCTTAGATTAAGTTATATTATTATTATAAGTATATTATAGGTACCTATGACTTACTATTCTACTATAAAATGGCCGCTGCTTTTTAACACTTTTAGAACTAAAAGTGAAAAACACTCAATAACTTACACTATAAAAACATCCGCCACTAACAACATGTTTAATTGGATTATTTTTAACTTTACGCAGGAACCGTGATTGTTAAGAAACATTCCGCCTTTTTTCGAAGCATTACGTGTTGAGTGGCGGAACTCAATTTCGCACTTGTTTAGTTGCCAAAATGATAAATATGAAAATAAGATAATCTATTTTAGTCATTCAGAACAAAGATCTCAGGGTTACAACTGGCTAACGATTAATAGTTCATTAAAGGCTTCCACACGTCAGGCTTTCGTAATTTTGAAATCAGTTCCTCTTGTAATGTATTTGAGAACCAATATAAAATTTTAGAGACATGATATTTCGTCATGCAAAGCCTAAATTCATTTCAGTTTGATTAGAAACAAATATATGAAAAATCATAAATATTAAAGTTAATAAATACTTCTATTTTCGTACGTGGAATAAAAGTAGGAGCAAAAGATATGACAGCTAAATCTCTCTACGCCCGTCTAGAATTGTAAAAGAATTTTCAGTATATACTTCAAAGAGTTATTTCTGGTTTGGTTAGTTCAAGCAAGGAACTCCGAAATTGGATGTCATAAATATTGCACACGGCAAAGGTCCCCTTAAAACTACACTTGATACTTAATCATAACTCCTCTCAGAAAAAACAGAGAAGAGTTCTCAGTATCATGACCCTAGCTTATATTAACATATAAAACCGTCGTGGAACAGAGGCGTAAGCGTCTGCATGTAAACGCGACGGTTTGTGGGTCCAATCCCCACTCGGGGAAGATAGATTTTTCTATTTCCATTTTCTTCGCTCTGGAAACTAGGCAAAGCGCGGCGTTGAGTTCCGCCACTCAACACGCAATGCCTCGAAAATGGCGGAAAGCGGGGACGGTAAAAGGGACCAAGCAACGGAGTGTCTTAACACTAGGTTCATGTGGTCCCTGCAGTTCCCTCTGCCTACCCTGCCATGTGCGGGATAAAGCGTGAAGCTAATAAAAAAAAACTAGAGTTAAAGGAAAAAAACATCACTTAAATTGATAATTTTTCGTTCTATTTTAAGTTATATCTTTCATTCAAAAACAATTTTATTTTATCGATGACCTTATTATCTTTAAAGCATTATGGCATGTTATGAGATGCATGCTATGTTCATACTTTCAATAATCTGTTCAATTAATTATTTTATACAATACTTAATAACATTTTATCAAGTTTAAAACTCTTAGGTATGGCTAATTTTTTTAACGAAATCATGACCACTGTTTCACTTAAGTTAATACGTCAGACCTACGAAAAACCGGCTCAAGAAATAATACGAGATTTTTTTTGACAATGATGGTGATATCATAAAATTCACAAATGAAGGCTCTTTAAGTTATACTAAATTATAAGAATTATTTAAACCATAGTAAGTACAAAAAATAATAGTTGTAGCTTTATTTCAAACCATTCTATGGAAAAACATACGCACATTTATTCTTTTTTTTCATAGCTTCACGCTTTATCCCGCACATAGCGGGGTAGGCAAAGGGAACTGCAGGAACCATAGGAACCTAGTGTTAAGACACTCCGTTGCTTAGTCCCTGCTTTCTACATTTATTCTATAGTTAAGAAGAATGTTATGCCATTATATATAATCCTATGTGGGCGGTGTAACCATACACTCTAGTACATATCATATCGTATATCCTAATACATATTAAAAAATAAACGTTATATGTTAGTTATAGTTAACTCATTACCATTTTAAGTAACAATATAAAGATGAAGTTACTTAGCATTTCAATATGCCTGCGTAATTTCTTTAAGAAAATTCTAAAAGCTTTGCTTTACGTATTCATTAATATAGGTTAAATGAACAATTGTGTGTAGTTCAAGCTGATGACATAGCGGGTGGGTCGATATAACATTGGTTAACACTAAAGTCTTTAATGACTTTTAAAATTTATAAACTCTACGATAATTATCACTTAATTATCGGTAATAAGACAAGGAGGTGTTTAGTTTCGTTACTTCGAAAGTCTGGTAGAAATCAGGGAATAAAGTTTCTTAACATTAGGTAACACTCAACCATCGAGTACATGTTTTTTCTAATTAATTTCCTTATATGGGCATTCACAATTTTTGTCCTACTTCTCCATTCTCATGATGAATTTTCGAGTATATTTAAGTATACATTTTATTAACTATTGAATTCCGTCATCTACGATACAAGTTATTTAAATAGGCGGAAGTTCTATATTTATCTATTAAGTTAAAAGTCTATCCAAGGGGCCATACTTAATTCGTTTTGTTTTTAGGACTCTGTATCTGAAAATAAAAAACCTTTTAAGGCCACTTGTTGTCGGCTTGTTGTGTGCCTGAACAAGTCTGCACTGACAAGTCAAATATCAATTCATTCAAAATATGTTATAATTTCAATCATATATTAACATAAATTTGTCCTATTTTGAACTACATTATATGATAAATCAATGTTGAACATTCTTGTATTTTGACACTTTGAATTAACAACACTACATTATATCGTCATTTAATTTCCGCATTGTAGTTGAAAAAAATATCGATCAATTATAACCGCGTGCGAAGGGTTCTGTGCCAATTTAGTGATTGTAGAAACTTTTCTGTTGTACTTATAACATATATATATATATATATATATATATATATATATATATATATATATATATATATATATATATATATATATATATATATATATATATATATATATATATATATATATATATATATATATATATATATATATATATATATATATATATATATATATATATATATATATATATATATATATATATATATATATATATATATATATATATATATATATATATATATATATATATATATATATATATATATATATATATATATATATATATATATATATATATATATATAGTGATTGTAGAAACTTTTCTGTTGTACTTATAACATATATATATATATATATATATATATATATATATATATATATATATATATATATATATATATATATATATATATATATATATATATATATATATATATATATATATATATATATATATATATATATATATATATATATATACATATATATATACATATATATATATATATATATATATATATATATATATATATATATATATATATATATATATATATATATATATATATATATACATATATATATATACATATATATATATACATATATATATATAGATATATATATATAATAGAATAGTGAAGTTCAAGAAATATATATATATATATATATATATATATATATATATATATATATATATATATATATATATATATATATATATTTCTTGAACTTTCACTATTCTGTACCATTATATTTTATATTAAGTATAACTTGTTAAAAAAGTTATTGTCAGACACACAACAAACCGACAACAAGTGGTCTTAAAAGGTTTTTATTTTCAGATACGGAGCCCTAAAAACAAAACGAATTAAGTATTGCCCCTTGGATAAACTTTTAGTTTGATAGATAAATAAAGAAGTTCCGCCTATTTAAATAAGTTTTATGGTAGATGACGGAATTCAATAGTTAAATATACTCGGATATTCATTCTGAGAATGTAGTAGGGCAAATATTGTGGGTTTGATGCCCACACGAAGAAATTAATTACAAAAAAACATGTCCTCGATAGTTGAATGTTACCAAGTGTTAAGTCACTTTATTCCCCAAGTTCTATCGAAATTTCTATTTAAGTAACGAAACTAAGCTCCTCGTCTTGTCCTATTACCATAGCATAGAAATGAATATAATAAATTTCCCTGAGCGAGAATTGAACCAATGACCTCCGCTTATATAGTCAAACGCTGCTGCCGGTCTATTTTCGGATGGAAAATAATAATAAAAACTATATAATATGAAATAGGTACCTGCTCCAAATATTTCTTTATATATTTAACTCTACCCTCATCGACTAGACCTGCTCTGTTAGTGGAGTATCCATTTTCTAATATCATAATGTCCATTTCACCATACTTCTGCCGTATCCATGATAAAAGACTGCGTATTCCTTTAGGGTATACCTAAAACATATCACATTATTTCTTATTAAGCTTGGACAAGATTGTCTATAAATTATTTTTTAAAAATATTGATGGATATAAAAGTAAACTTCAGAGGATATTGAGAACTTGTACTTCAATTTTATTTTGGTACAGATTTTGTAAATTTGCATAAGTGACCATCAAGGAACAGTTGAAAATATACACACTATACATAATTTACTTTAAAATATTTTTTATAGAAAAATATTATGTTTTCATAGACTACTATCCGCGAGGCTATCGCGTTGCAGGCTGATAAAAAAGTGAGACAGGAGCAATCGAATCGAATTCAAGGAAGAAGTCAGGGAGAGGAAGTGGAGGCTTCAAGGGCATTGCCTCTCAGTCTTTTTTTTCTACACTCAATCAAATTGATATTGAAAATAAATTTATAAAAAATTAATTCATGTCTTCACCAGAGCAACCTTCGAAGTATATCTATGACATTGAAGTCATTAATATTTTGGCGAAAAAATTTGCACATCATGTTGAGGTCAATGACACTATCATATTGTTATATAATACCAATCCTACCTTGTTTACGATTATTAGGAAAATTGACAAAAAATCAAGGTAGAATAAAAATTTATTTTTTCACTAAATATCTGGTTGGCCAATTGGTTAATTTCTAGTTTGGTTAGTCGATACCAATATATATGGAGATATGTAGCCTAATTAAAAATAAGCTAAGAGAGAATTCGTTAAGTTATTTGTTTAAGCTATATAAGTAATAACTTTCAAATATTTTACGTTTATAAATAATATTCACACAATATGTCTTCACGCTTTATTCCTCCGTCCCTGCTTTCCGCCTTTTTCGAGGCGTTGCGTGGCGGAACTCAACGCCCAGCTTTGCCTAGTTTCCAGAGCGAAGAAAATGGAAATAAAAAAGTTCATCTTTTCCCCATGGGAATGGAACCCACAAACCATCACGTTTTCAGGTAGACGCTACGCCTCTGCGCCATCTTAATATAGATACTTACTACCAATAAAGGAAATGGACCGTAACTCTCACAATCTGGAGGAGCAATCAGCACTGCATTTAGTTCAGGAGAACCAGTAACCACCCATATACCAGTGTCCTCACCGGGCTTCGCTGGTCGGATCAAACTTGTCGTATAGTGGTTGACGCTATAGAAATCTGATGTACCTGGAATTGTTAATAATTTATATAAAATAATATTAATAATATAAGATATTTAAATACAAAAATATAAAAAAAATTGAAACTTGTTAAAAAAAAATGTCTTCAAGCTTTCGTGCGCTGCACTTTGCCCCTTTTTTCAATGGGAAAGACAAAAAAACTGGCGTTTGAATCACCTAATAGTAAATGATCAACGACGCCCACGACCTCGTGTTACGCCAGACGAGCTTTTTTAAGATTCCTACGTATCTACAGTTGTGTGGTTCGTGGTAAAAAGTTCCTTCGGAATATGCCTTATTAAAGCTGGAAGTGGAAATGAGTAGCAATCACCGCGCTAGTAGTCATACGCTATATGACTCGACCAGCATCGCCAGGAATTGCAAAAATATCAATATATTTACAGAATATCGTCAAAACAAAGATTATAGAAAGATAAAATTGTATTGGCAAACTGATATATTTTCAGGTAACATTCAAAATTTTTTTTATAGCTTCACGCTTTTATCCCGCATATTGCAGGGTAGGCAGAGGGAACTGCAGGAACTGTGGAACCTAGTGTTAAGACACTCCGTTTGCTTAGTCCCTCCTTTCTCCGTCCCCGCTTTCCGCCTTTTTTTCTAGGCATTGTGTGTCGAGTGGCGGAACTCAACGCCGCGCTTTGCCTAGTTTTCCAGAGCGATGAAAATGGAAATAGAAAAATCCATCTTCTCCGAGTGGGAATCGAACCCTCAAGCCGTCGCATTTACCGGCAAACGCTTAACGCCTCTGCGCCACGACGGTCCTGTTTGTGTGAATTAAAAATATATATGTATAAGTATTTATATATTAAATTTTACCTTTAATAAATTCTATTTCATTTTTGGTAAAAGCAGGTAATCTGGAATGGTTGTATCCTTGTTTCAAGCTGTATTCTAGCATCTTCTTCTCAACTGACGGCGGCCACCCACCCTCTTTAGAATAAATGGGATTGGAATATCTACCAATCTACATTCAGAAAAGAGAAAAGAATTTAATTTTTTTAAAATTATATTTTATTATCTGTAAAATTCTTTATTCGATCTATCTCATGATTTTTTTTGACAGCTTCACATGTAACTTACTATTCTATTTTTTAACAGCAATCGCGGTTTGAGCAACCGTGCTATAATTTAAGTAACTTGGTTATAACTTCCGCCCATATTCAATCAATCACTATAAACCAGGTTGGAAATGGATTTAAAAAAAAATACAATAACCTTTTATGAAATTTGATCTTTGAATGTCTTAGTTACTTATGATGTACATTGACGTTTAACAAGAGCGCAGGTTCGAATTCCAATGCACTAGAATATAAAAACTACGTTACTCTGTAAAACAGTAAGTATAGTAGAATTTAGGATTCCTAAATTAACATGCAATATATAAGTACTTTCTTGTATACATATGAAGCATAATCGAATTTATTATTAAAATTTGAACCAATTGATTTGGTGTTTTCAATAGTTTATTAGTATATTAAAAAACATTATATGATTTTCATATACACTGTAAACTCTGTAAACTGTAAACACTGTTTAAATTATTACCGAATGTTCCCTTCCAAGTTCTGCCAGCTCTTCATCATCAGGGGTAGCAGGATCTATCCACAATTCGTAATTAGCAAATGAAATTTTAGCTGAAATTTATAATAGGATTTTTATAAAATAAAAACAATATAAACGTAAATTAATAATGTGTCGCCTACTAAAATTATCATAGCAATTTAGGAAGTCATTTTATTGAGTGCTTTATAAACTTCAAACTTTTATTATATATAACAAAAATATTTAAAGAAAACATAACAATTTGAACGCCGCGAGATTAGAACCCGTGCCCGTGCACGGTTCTACTTTTACACGGTTTGCAACAGTCGCAAGTTCAAATCCGCTGCTTACAATTTTTACATGATTTCTTTAAGTATTTTTCTATATTAAGTGTGGAATAACTATTTAAAAATCATAAATGTACTTATTAGATATGTCTATTTGAAATGTTTGAAAAAAAAAAATGTTATTCTTCTGTAAACATGTGTAAATCAATTATTTTTCTATTACTACGAAGAATTGAACGCACTATAACCAGATAGAGAATTTGGTTCCAGTTCTCGAAAATAAGAAACTGTGTGACTTAACAATAAGCCTTTGCCCACGCTTCTATATACGAAATCGAATCAAGGTATAACATGCTATACATACCTTCATACCGTGGTTTGAACTCCCTCTCATAAGATTCTATACGCCGTTGCATGTGCAAGTAGTATATGTTTATTGCACAAATAAGGCGCAAATTCAGTTTCAATCACACCCGGAGCATAGCGGCCGGAGATATACGAATAGTCACATACAGATATAGCTTCGTTAATAGTTATCCAAGTCTTGACTCGGTCAGCGTACAGCGAAAATATGATCCTCGCGTAATCACCAAACCAATCAACTATATAGGGGTTTGTCCAAGCACCTGGAAGTTTTTGTGCTTAGTTGTAAAAAATTTGGTGAACAAACTACGTCTAGTATTAGAGCACCGTCGTGGTGCAGAGGCGTATATGTGTGCCTGTAAACGCGACGGTTTGAAGGTTCCATTCCCACATGGGGATGATAGATTGTTCTATTTCCATTTTCTTCGCTCTCGAAACTAGGCAAAGCGCGGCGTTGAGTTCCACCACTCAACACGCAATGCCTCGGAAAAAGTGGAAAGCGGGGACGGAGAAAACAGGGACTAAGTAACGGAGTGTCTTTACACTAGGTTCAATCACTTCATGAAATAGCTTTAGTAACATCTTATATTTGTTTTTCTTAAACTTAAATACATTTATCTAAAGCAATACAAAAAACCTACGCAAAAACTAGTTCTTGAAATCATCGATATTGACTTTAAAATACAAAAATTAAACACTTACCAAGATCACGTATTTTAACAGGTAGTTCCCAATGATACAATGTAACAATGGGCTCTATACCGTTAGCTAGTAACGCGTCAATTAAGTTACTGTAGTAAGTAACCCCAGCTGGGTTTATCTTATTTGGAAATCCAGTCGGAAGTATTCTTGTCCAGCTTATTGAAAATCTAGAAAACGATATAAATCTAGAACTAAATTATAGTATATTTTTATAATTTTAGTGTTAATTGACACAATGAGGATAGAAAAAATACTTAAATAAAACGCAGCGAAATTTGAACCCTCACTCCCTTGTGAACACTGCAAGCTCATTTATAAGAGGCTTGCACAGTTCACAAGAGGACGTGGGTTCTAATCTCGCTGCGTTCCATTTTTTATGTTTTCTTTAAGAAATTTATAGTATGTTTATGCTATGCACTATAGAATAATATAATATATAAATAAATTAAGAAAAGTAAGTAATTAGTACTAGTTACTTTATTATATATTTATATATATATATATATATATATATATATATATATATATATATATATATATATATATATATATATATATAATATATATATATATATATATATATATATATATATATATATATATATATATATATATATATATATATATATATATATATATATATATAGATATATATATATATATATATATATATATATATATATATATATATATATATATATATATATATATATATATATATATATATATATATATATATATACATATATATATATATATATATATATATATATATATATATATATATATATATATATATATATATATATATATATATATATATATATATATATATATATATATATATATATTACGTATTATACTTAACAGGCTGTTGGCAAATTCTGCTTTGTAATAAATCAAACAAATATGAAATCACAGAATGATCAGAAAGGAGATACAGCAGACGTGCTAATTACTAAAAAATATTAGACAAACTTGGTTTATTGGTTAGTGCATTTTGACAATCTCTACGAAGTGTAAGTTTGATTCCCATTCGGGGTCAATGAAATATTTTAATTTACTTCGCTCTGGAAACAAAGCAATAAGCACAGTGTTAAATTCCTCCAACACTCAGTATCTCGAAAGGCGAACAACGGAGAACGCAGTGTCTTAACCCTAGGTTCATTGAACTTACGATTCCCTGTGCCTACCATGCTATATATGTTGAGGTTTGTTTATTTGAACAGTCTATTGAACAGTCTATATGTTTATTTGAATAATTCTAAAATAGTTCCTAAGGTTAGGTTACCTACCTAACCTTAGGAACTAATTTAGAATTGTTTTAGATCTCTCCTCTTTGGCAAATTAAAAAAAACAATGCGTTTTGCATGACGGAATTGCGAGAAGAAAATATTACAATTTTTTCACATTAATAAGATACTTTAACAATAATTACAGCTGCATGTTTTCTATAATTAATTGACAACAACTACAATGTTGCGATTTTGTATTGATTTACTCTTTGTTTTATTGAGAATAGGTTATTTATTTAGTAATTAATTGACCTGAGGTTCCGGACTCACATAAATATGTATGTATATATATATATATATATATATATATATATATATATATATATATATATATATATATATATATATATATATATATATATATATATATATATATATATATATATATATATATATATATATATATATATATATATATATATATATATATATATATATGTATATATATATATATATATATATATATATATATATATATATATATATATATATATATATATATATATATATATATATATATATATATATATATATATATATATATATATATATATATATATATATATATATAAGGGGTGTTCCATTAAGGGGCGCTTGATCTTGAAATGCAAAAAAAAATACATGTAGGAGAGATATTTTCGAATTTTTTTTATTTGGAAGGTCTATCGACCCTATTATGTATGGAATCATTCAAATGACCGCCACGGCTTCGGTTGGTGGCGCGCACACGAAAGGTCCAATTTTCGATGACTCTGGCGCACAAATCGGGCTATATTTGATCGATGGCGTGGCGTTTGTTGACTTTGAGGGCATCGGTGGTTTGCGGCTTGTTGGCATAGACCTGCGACTTAAGAAAACCCCACAAGAAAAAGTCCAGCGGGGTCAAATCGCACGATCTCGGTGGCCAGTTCACGTCGCCTCCGCGCGAGATGACCATGTCCAGAAATTGCTCGTGCAGAACTTCCATCGCAGCGTGTGCTGTGTGGCACGTAGCGCCGTCCTGTTGAAACCACATGTTGTCCAGATCCATATTCTCAATTTAAGCCAAAAGAAGTTGGTTATCATCGACCGGTATCGCTCACCATTGACGGTGACGGCTGATTGTTAACTGACCCGGTTGACTCGAATTTTTCGACCAATCGACGGATAGTCGACTCGGCAGGACGATCACTGCGACCGTAAAACGGGCGAAGTGCGCGGAACGTTGCTCGAACTGAAGACTCATTTTAATAAAACAATTTTATGATTTGCACGTGCTGCTCGACATACTAACCGGCCATGGTGGTTTGGGAGGACGGAATGAATATAACACACTGCATTTGATTGTGTTCACAGACTAGATTGTTTTATACAAACAGAGTGCGCAAAGCGAGCCCAAAAACATCCTAATTTCACAGTAAAAAACTATGAAACCGAAACGAAGCAACTAAGAAATCGTTATCGTTATATATTTCTTGCCATATAATCTCCTTCGTGTCAACTCCATTCTCAGTGACATTGGTAAAGTGATTTTTGGAAACGAGCACACTCAGGACACTAACCTTAAATTCAAATATTTTTAAAATAATTCAAAATTGGAATACAAGATTTATTTATAAAACGTCAAAAACATTACCACCGGTTCGCAAGTTAATGCCTCAGACCCGAGAAGCAGAATAATCAAAGATTAAAAAGTGCTGTGTTTTAACCACGAATTACGACAAATTTTATGTACGTAATTTGTTCTAGATGTTTACATAGAAGATAATATACATCACCTATAAAATTGAAGGCCTAGTTCCTTTGCGATCCTTACATCTTCCCTCCACTGGTGATAAGAATCTGCAGCGATATCACCTGTTGCGTTGTTTTTTACTTTATATCGGTGTTCGTGTATTAATTTGTCCCACATATGCTCTCCTTTACCTGAGAAATATATAAATAGGAAAGTATTAAAACATATACATACTAAATACAATAATATAAAAAAATGAGAGAATCAGGGCACTAACTCGCTATAGCATATTATTAATTCTTTTAATTAATACTAAATCTTTCCTTACCTTGCCTTTATAAAAAAAAGGATATCGATGGTCAATTGAAATCTATTTTAGCTAAATTGAAAAAAGACTTCAATTAACCTTCGATACGTTACGTTACGTATTCAACAAAATACTGTGTTAAAATTACTAAAGAAATGTCATAAAAAATCATAAGCCCCCCTGAGTAAATGACAGTGGATGAGGCGAAAGGACCGCAGCGTTTGGCGCTCCGTTCTCTCTGACTACCCCGCTAGGAATAAAGCGTGAAATTAGTAGCTTAATATAAATGTAACAAAAAATTTTGTACCATCTGCATTCCAGCCACCTTCTATTTGGTAAGACGATGTTGATGCTCCGAACTTGAAGCTGGGTGGGAAGTCCAAATAAACACTGCAACTCTCTTGTAAAACAATGATTGATCTGAAAATAATTTGTATTATTTGCATATAGACCGTCGTAATAACATTGTATGTATAGATTTTTCTGTATGAAACATGTTATCTATGCTGAGGACCATCATAGCGAAGTGGCACAGCATCTGCCTGACGCGACGGTTTGTGGGTTCGATTCCCACTCGGGAAAGATGGATTTTTTCATGTCTTTTTTCTTAGATCTGGTCACTTAGTAAGCGCGGCGGTAAGTTCCGCCACTCATCATGCAACGCCTACAAACAAAAGATTTCTGCAATTACCTCTACCTTCCATGCTATAAGCGGGATAACGCGTAAACATATAGATCATATTTTTTTATTTCACGCTTTAACTGTGCCTAATTGGAGGGATATATGACGGGATAAATAGAGTTCCCTTCTTATATAATACTATAGAAAAATAAAACCAATTATGATAATAGTATTGTAATATATGTTTCCAGTTCGTCAAGTAAACATTTTAATTAATAACTTCTAAAATGCCACTAACCAGTTCGCCGTGCTCAGTCTGTATGGATTATTTACAGTAATATATTTATTTTATATGTATGTCGGTTATGTGACAATGCAATTATGCATTTCTCTGGCTAAGAATGATATTTAAGGTCTTGATAATGTAAATGTATATTTATAATATATATAGAAGTATAATAAATTAATATTGTTTTATTTTTTTCATAATTATCAAAATTTATAACCTCACGTGCATATCTATATATTACATATATACCTATGTATTACTATATGTGTTTCATATATTAATAATTTAATAATCTAACAATTAAATTAGTTGTAAAGCCAATAAGACTTTTGACGCTGCGTTGTAAGTTAAGCTGTTAAGTTAGTGAGGTAAGTTAAAAAATCTTTTTTTTTTAGCTTCACGCTTTATCCCGCAAATGGCAGGGTAGACAGAGGGAACTGCAGGAACTATGCGAACCTAGTGTTAAGACACTCCGTTGCTTTGGTCCCTGCTTTTTTCCGTCCCCACTTTCCGCCTTTTTCGAGGCATTGCGTGTTGAGTGGCGGAACTCAACTCAAATCTTGTCAATGTAAAAAATTAGATTCGTTTAAAAGAAATATATTGCTATGGCATTTATTTTCTCACTCTAGTTTCACATTATTTTATCATTTAATACGTAGTTTAAATATTCAAACATTTAAATATAAAGTTAAGATCCAACGATAAGAAGATATGGAGTTATCGTTTGATTATGAGTAATTCAAGAGAAATGTTCATAGAAGAGGTGAAGATCACTGTTATTTTCTTAGGTTTCTAATGTGATATTTATAAAATGACCTATTACAAATCTCCCTTTTAAGAGTAACTTTTAAAGAAAATGTGTTCGAATGGCATAATGTATGACAAATATTATATATAAAGACATTCTGTAATGTATTTAGTTATCAGCTTCGTATCAGAATAAATATAATAGAATAATTTTAAATAAAAGAATGTAAATCACTTTACTTTAAAATAAGTAATATCGTGGTGCAAGCAAGCAAGCGGCTTCGCCTCCTCGAACTCAGAACTTTACTCTAGTGTGCGAATTAAATATATGAAATAAAAAAACTTACATGATAACGACCGCTTGTATGGAAGACATGATTATGACTGATGTCAAATTGAACTTATATACTAACAGACATATATATATGTATGTAGTTATTATGTTCAAAAATAAATGCAAAAAAATATTGATATTTCCTTTCGAGGAATTGCGGCGTTGAGTTCCACCACAATATGCAATGCCTTGAAAGGTGATAAACGGAAAAAGGAATGACTTAACACTAGGCTCCTTGACCAGACAGTGACCTGTGCCTACAGCGTTTTGTTAAAAAAAAGCAATTAGAATCCAAATTGTTAGTTGCTCTGAATGTCCTTTTACATATTATTTAATAATCACATTATAAATGCTCAGTGTACTGGAATTCGGTCTAATATATTTTACAAACATACATACATATGACAATATGTAAATGTACCAATCATACCATAATTACGTAATATATAAAAATTCACAATGTATTTTTACTGCATTTATATATATATATATATATATATATATATATATATATATATATATATATATATATATATATATATATATATATATATATATATATATATATATATATATATATATATATATATATATATATATATATATATATATATATATATATATACATATATATATATATATATATATATATATATATATATATATATACATATATATATATATATATATACATATATATATACATATATATATACATATATATATATATATATATATATATATATATATATATATATATATATATATATATATATATATATATATATATATATATATATATATATATATATATATATATATATATATATATATATATATATATATATATATATATATATACATATAAATATGATATATTTTTCAATTGAAATAAAAACAAATAAACCATTTGAAGGTAAACATAACAAGTACATAAAAGAATTCTTCAATTTTAATTTTAAAATGCTCATTTAAACGGAAATATAAGTAATTAATTCCATGAAATCTAGACTATTAGCTAAAAATATTTACTAATTTAGGTTCACTTGCGAATAATCAAAATAAATTTGTAGTTTTGCTCTAATAAATTAGCATTTAATATATATATATATATATATATATATATATATATATATATATATATATATATATATATATATATATATATATATATATATATATGTATATATATATATATATATATATATATATATATATATATATATATATATATATATATATATATATATATATATATATATATATATATATATATGTATATGTATATGTATAATAGACATAACACTGGTTTATTATATATATTTATTTGTTATATAATGATATACATGCAAAATACTCCCTATTTAACGCTACAAAGTATTCTCTACCAGCCAACGACGGTTTGTTGGAAATAAATGTAAATGTATGTCTGACAACCAATTTAAATATAATCAGTAGTTTTGTAATTTCGATGTCAAAAGTAATGAAGAAACAAATTAATTATAATAGAATATAGATTTAGCTTCACACTCTATCCCATCGTATATAGTACCTTGTATAGAGTATGCTAGAGATTCGTTAAGCGAAACTTTTAGGCAACCTGGCTTGGTAACAATAAATTTTAATATATGTATATATAACTAATTACTAACTAAAAAAAACTAAAAAAAAAATATTATAATAATAATCTACTTAGGGTATTGAATTGCAATCGAATGTTGTAATAATTATCATAGCTTACTGTTATGCATGGAATAAATTAAAGCTTTATTATTATTATTATTATTATATATAACTAATTAGTTCGGAATCTCTTATATAAAGAGAATTTGCATTGCTATAAAAGCAATGCAATTATGTTAATCAGGGCGTAGCATGCAAGCAATGACCCTTATTGAAGACTCGAAATTATTTTTCTTAAGTGAACTGTCAAACCCACTCTCGAACATATGGTCTACGTGCGTTTAGATGCTATTCTATCAATAAAACTCTAACTTCTGGTTTCAAGCAATATTATAATATTTTGTTCTTTTCACAACATATTCAATGGTAGTTTATTATTATATAAAAACCGACAAAATACATTAAGAACAAGAAATTAAGATAAATTTATAACACCTTTTAATCCTACACAAAGTAAATAAATGTTTTATGAATTTGAGTATATAGTCTATAATAAAAGTCAACTATCTAAATCCGCTTTCATAAAAATTTCAAGAAAATGCAAACATTACCTGTTACTGTTCAGAAGTATAAAAATGATAAGAATGTTTCGAATTAACGTCATGTAAATTTCATTCAGAATACAATTTTGTATACAAATTTAAAGGAGGACCCTCGTGGCGCTGAGGCGCAACGTCTGCCTGTAACGCGACGGTTACTGGGTTCGATTCCCAGTCGGGGAAGATGGATTTTTCTATTTCCATTTTCTTCGCTCTGGCATCTAAGGCAAAGCGCGGCGTTGAGTTCCGCCACTCAACACGCAATGCCTCGAAAACGGCGGAAAGTGGGGACGGAGTAAGCAGGGACTAAGTAACGGAGTGTCTTAACACTAGGTTCGTATAGTTCCTGCAGTTCCCTCTGCCTACCCTGCCATCTGCGGGATAAAGCGTGAAGTTAAAAAAAAATAAAAAAAAATTAAATTGTATTTTTTTTGCCTCCAAAAGCGGAAATCTCCACGGTTCCTGCGATTCCCTCTAGCTACTCTGCTGGAAGCGGAATAAAGTGTGAAACTAAAAAGAATTGTAGATAATAATAATATTTAAAATAGCAACTGCTGATATTTTAAATTTGAACGTCAATGCTACATTTATTTTGTTATCAAAGTAAGGAAAAAAATAATTCATTGTTTCTTCATAGGATTAGAATCCACAATGTTAGCGTCTAAAGTCAGACGCTGTGCTGCTACGCTACAACAGCTACAATTTATCACTATGTTGTGCATGTATGTAAAATTATGAGATAATGAGTCGTAGTGGTAATAACCATTTTATTCGACCAAGTCGATTATAAAACTCAATATTCGACCTAATTTAAATATAGACGTTATTTTTACGAAAATCTCATTGAACGCAAGGACAGCAACTGTTATATAAAATGTATAACAGTTTAGGTTTTTAGCTATTACCATGACATCGTGTATACTGTAGTGAATAATAATCAAAGTAATTTGATTTTTTTTGTTTCACGCTTTATCCCGCATATTGCAGGGTAGGCAGAGGGAACTGCAGGGATCATATTAAACTAGTGTTAAGACAGGGTGGTAGAGTCATATTGTCAGTGATGCCAACCCTTGGTAAATTCGACCGGATACTTACCACCCTCGGCATTTAAAACCGGCGTTAAGTACTGGCTTTTTCTGTCTGAGTATGACAGCGGCACTGAAAGAGATTCTACCCCAGGAGGGTACCAGCATCACTGTAACATCAAGGTTCTTCATTCTAACTTGAATGCCGTCCATCACTATCTTAAGACGGCTCGGCCGGCCTTGTTGTTTCTGACTGAAAGACAAATTGTCAGACCGAGTGACACAGCCTATCTTCATTATCCTGGCTACAAATTAGAGCATAGCGCTGTATTCATAGAAATGACTTAAGTTTCTGTCGTCTTGCTAATTTTGAAAGTCAGGATCTATCTATTATCGGGCTTCGTATTGATTCAAACGATCACGTCCGAATCTACGCATGTCTGTACAGGTCCCATAGTGGTAATACAGAAACAGATCAACTCATGGAGCGCTTGCAATCGGCCATTGATGATATGCTCTCTCGCTTGTCTCCTCCGCTGAAGTCGTGTACTTGATGACTTTAATGCACACAACTTCTGATGGCTCGAGTCACGCACCACCGACCACGCAGGGGGGGCTGTACTAGACCTTGCTGTGGCTAATGGACTATCCCAACTGGTTGACTCTCCCACGCGTCTTCCAGACCTGGATAGTCATAGTTTCTCTTTACTGGACCTTCTGTTGACTTCACATCCAGAACAGTACCGGGTTGTGGTGTTGTGTTGAGATCTTCTGATCACTGCCTAGTGCGGAGTGATGTGCCTATTAAGCGCAACAGTCGCAGAACACCAGCGACTCACCACGTGTTTTTTGGCCGATTTGCTTCTCTTCTCATGATTCAAGTACCTGTGATTCGGCTGTTGCCGGTGGTTTTGCAGGATATGGAGCAGGATTATGTTCCTAGCTCTGTAGTGCCGCTTGGTGGCAAGTCACAGCCTTGGTTTGGTATGTCTTGCAAACAAGCTGCTACTAAAAAGCGTAAAGCATATCAATTGTGGGTTGATGCACTGCGGATCCGAAGGTAAAAACCTTAAAAGGGAAGTATAACCGAGCCTCTAGGTACTTTAAGTGGCAAATCGCCAGAGCCAGGTCCGAGTATGCCAAAATCGGAGAGAAATTTGTGGGCTCTAAGGCAACACTTGACAACTTCAGCCGGTTTTCGTTTCCGCCGTTACGCACAGAGAATGACATCCTGGTCCATACGGCCAAAGAGAAAGCCGACCGCATGGGAACTCTCTTTGCCTCAAACTCGACCAAGGTAAGACACCGCCGACGATTCCGAGATGTCTGAGTCGAGTTAAGTGGACCAGATGGCATCTCTCCTTCAGTGCTTCGTTCCTGCGCTCCAAAAAAAACTCCGTTGCTTGTCCCCGCTTTCCTTTGATTTTATTGACCCTTAATAGTTTTAAAATCGAGACCGTCGTCCCAAAGGCGCATAAATCTTCCTTTTACTGGTTTGTGGTTCGATTCCTACTCTAGGAAGATGGATTTTACATATTTGACCGATTTCTTCACTTTAGCGAGCACTTTAGTGAGCGAGATTGTGAGGGGAGGGAAGGGGAAGGAAATTAAATGAAAAAGTTCATAGCTATAGATAAACAATCCGATTAGTGGTTTCTTAGCTTACATTGACAATAACAATATACTAGGCGCACATATGCTTCTGTTTATTACCTTAAGACTTTTTAGGGATGGTAAAGTTATAGGGATGGGATGGTAAAGTTATAGGGTTGTGTTATAGGGATTGTAGGGAAGGTAAATAATCTTTTTGTTAACTCGTGAATTTTTTCAAGCATCAATTAAACTGTTTCAATTTGAACATCTGCTATATTTTTCACTAATCCGCCTTTTTGTGATCTTAAAAATGGTACCAAAAGTAAAATTCTTGGTCAAAACCTCGCCTTTTTACGTGTGTGCAATTAAAATGCTTCGAAAAATAATATTCAATAATAAACCAATCAATTTGTACATTCTTAAAATCTTCTATGAACATAATTGATTTTGTTATACTTTAGTATTACAACAATTTTATATATGATTATAAATAATTGTAAAAAATATATGTACAAAACCAGTGTGACGCGGAAATATCATTTTTATTATTAATGACATCCGTTAAGTGATATTATAAATCTCGTATAGTGTCTTGTTAAATCTATTTCTAAATATAAGATCAATGTATTTATGTTACTCTAATAATATTTATAATTTAGATGTAGAATTTAACGCATGTTATTTAGCTGCGTTAAATTGTAAATCGTCGTGGCGCAGAGGCGCAACGTCTGCCTGTAACGCGGCTAACGCGACGGTTTCTGGGTTCGATCCCCAGTCGAGGAAGATGGATTTTTCTATTTCCATTTTCTTCGCTCTGGCAACTAAGGCAAAGCGCGGCGTTGAGTTCCGCCACTCAACACGCAATGCCTCGAAAACGGCGGAAAGTGGGGACGCAGTAAGCAGGGACTAAGTAACAGAGTGTCTTAACACTAGGTTCCCACGGTCCCTGCAGTTCCCTCTGCCTACCCTGCCATGTGCGGGATAAAGCGTGAAGCTAAAAAAAAAAAAAAAAAAAATTGTAAATCTAAATTTTGTGAATCATTTTTATAGCAGTTAATATCCAATCCGGAAATGTATGACCATATTTAATTTACATTAATTTCAGCTTGATTTGACGTGATTCTGAGCAATTGACACAGGGACAGACAAACCGACAAAAAAACGCTCCTATAAAAATTCCCGTATTTCTTTTGGAGGTGCGAAACCCTAAAAACTGTTTATAAATAACCGGTAAATTAGTAAAAACCGGTTGAATTATCATTTTTTTTTTTCAAACAAATCGCATTGGTCGGAATTATAATATCATAATTTACATACATCAATTAAATAACTAATTTTAATTAAAGACTCTTAACTTACGCAGGATATTGGACTTAATAACTCTTTATCTCAACATGTTGTAAATTCAAAATCTTTTAATATATTTAAAAAACGATTAAGAACCCATATATTAGATGATTTCACTGATGTTGTTTAATGTCACTACTATTTATTATTTGTTATATCTTAATTGTGTTATAAATTCAAAAATTTCCTTTGTAAGCGAACTATGTTCTTTTTGGAAATAAACTTCTTAAACCACAATGACATATAAACGTGGATGGTGAGGTCGGGATGACGTCAGCAATTTATCTATGTGACTTCATACTTGCTTTCTGAGAACTAACAACAATTCATTTTTAGAATGTATGTAGTTTAAAAGCGGCAGTAGGATAATTTCGAATTTAGTTAAGTAGTAGGAGGTGCTTGAACAGAGGAAGCGAGTATTAATGCATTTTAAAAGAGCCCCTTTAAACCTATACTTGAATCGCAACTGTTTTGAACTCCACTACCTACAACGCGATGAGCCTGACACCCTATGCTAAGTAGTTTCTTCTATTGTCAATCAATTTGTGTCCATCTCAAAACGGTAAACTAGATGATAGTAAATATTATTATATTCAAATTGTTTAAAGAAGGAGAACATTGATGCCTATTGGAACAATGTCGACTGTAAAAACGATGGTTCAGGGTTCAAAACCCTCTCGGGAGAACTTGCTTTATTTAATACAAACATAATACTATATATGCATATAACATTATATCCCTATGAAATGTGCGTTATACATATATATGTTTTATATTCATACTATATAACCAATAAAATCTCGAAAAATACTGAATTTTATAAGATATTTCAAGAAAACCTGTAGACTATGCTATCTCGTTAATTGTTTCAATATGTACAACAATGTTTAACATGTCATATCCATATATATATATATATATATATATATATATATATATATATATATATATATATATATATATATATATATATATATATATATATATATATATATATATATATATATATATATATATATATATATATATATATATATATATATATATATATATATATATATATATATATATATATATATATATATATATATATATATATATATATATATAATATATATATATATATATATATATATATATATATATATACATATATATATATATATATATATATATATATATATATATATATATATATATATATATATATATATATATATATATATATATACATATATATATATATATATATATATATATATATATATATATATATATATATATATATATATATATATATATATATATATATATATATATATATATATATATATATATATATATATATATATATATATATATATATATATATATATATATATATATATATATATATATATATATATATATATATATATATAATATATATATATATATATATATATATATATATATATATATATATATATATATATATATATATATATATATATATATATATATATATATATATATATATATATATATATATATATATATATATATATATATATACATATATATATATATATATATACATATATATATATATATATATATATGTATATATGTATATATGTATATATGTATATATGTATATATGTATATATATATATATATATATATATATATATATATATATATATATATATATATATATATATATATATATATATATATATATATATATATATATATATATATATATATATATATATATATATATATATATATATATATATATATATATATATATATATATATATATATATATATATATATATATATATATATATATATATATATATATATATATATATATATATATATATATATATATATATATATATACATATATATATATATATATATATATATAGGGGAAGGTTGCTATCATTGGACCACCTAACTATGTGACATCATATCTCATGAAATGTTACCTACAACTTAAGACAATTAATTAAATATGATGCTTTTTTTATGTAAATTAATGATATATAAATTATTGGCAATGAAAGTTGAGAGGCTTTAGAGCTATTCTAATATAACTTTTCAATGACGAGTTGCTTTCTTTGGACCACCGTCGCCTTGAATGGACCACTAAGTTGTTATCATTGGACTTTGAAACATTTGTATTAAAGGTCCAATGAAGGTGACTCAAATGAAACACAAAATAAGAATTACTTTTTTTATTCTAATTTTTCCAGTCTTTTCAGTTCCATTTTTAAAGTCCAGTTGTACTGCTCATACATAGTATATGTGGCTCTGGGTTGTCGAAAACTTATACTGAATGGTGCTTAATGTATGCACAGTACTATTTTCCAGGAACTTCTTTGGTTCTATTAAAACGATGTTTAATTTCATTTTTCTCAGCTATTTGGAGGCAAGCACTCTGACAACTTTGGGAGTAATATAAAAAAAGAATTCTCTATTTCAACAACGTGATTGCTAAATTTAATTTCTAAAGCCTCCGCAAGATCTACTTTTGATCCCACTATTTGAATTTCTTGGACATTTTTTTTTATTTTTCACATCTAATTGTCTTTTTAATATGGCTTTTGGAACGCCATACGTTCGACTTGCTTCATTTAATCCAATAGTTTTTTTAAAAAAAATCTATAGTTAGTTTCATACTAGTAACCAATACTATTTCGTCATTTAACAATAATATTTCCTTTTCTTGCCGACATTCTGGAATATATAAATATAATCCAATTACGTTGATATAAGTTTCTTTGATTGGACCGGTCCAATGATAGCGTCACCATTCAGGTCCATTGATGGCAACTAGGCATATAAACAGAACGAAAGCAATTATTAAAAAACGTGTAAAATTAAGTTAAAAGCTTAGTAGTGTGTGTAAGCGCAGATAAATTTGCTATTTGGACCTAACACAATCATTTAACATTAATTAAAACAATGTGACTTACATGACTTTGTTGATGGCTCGGTTATTGTATCACGGTCACCATAAACACATGTACAGATCTCACTCCTTACCACGTTTCGCGAGCGCACAGAGGTTTGGTGGGTAGGCAAGAGGTTCGGTACTGTTGCCTAGCAACGTATTAAACTTGCTGTGACATGTATAGTTTTTGAAAAAATTTGGTGGTCCAATCAAAGAGCCGGTCCAATGATCGCAACCTTCACCTATATATATATATATATATATATATATATATATATATATATATATATATATATATATATATATATATATATATATATATATATATATATATATATATATATATATATATATATATATATATATATATATATATATATATATATATATATATAAATATATATATATATATATATATATATATATATATATATATATATATATATATATATATATATATATATATATATATATATATATATATATATATATATATATATATATATATATATATATATATATATATATATATATATATATATATATATATATATATATATACATATATATATATATATATATATATATATATATATATATATATATATATATATATATATATATATATATATATTATATATATATATATATATATATATATATATATATATATACATATACATATATATATATATATATATATATATATATATATATATATATATATATATATATATATATATATATATATATATATATATATATATATATATACATATACATATATATATATATATATATATATATATATATATATATATATATATATATATATATATATATATATATATATATTTTTATATTTTTATATTTTATATAATATAGGTGGCAAACGAGCTGACAGATCACCTGATGGTAAGTGAATACTGCCGCCCATGGACATTTGCAACACCAGAGGAGCTACAAAATGCGTTGCCGGCCTTTTAAATGGGAATACGCTCTTTTTTTGAAGGTCTGCAGGTCGTATCTGTCCGGAAATACCGCATGCGGCAACTCATTCCACAATTTTGTGGTGCGGGGCAGAAAATTTCTGCTAAATCGTACAGTTGTACTCTGCCAACTGTCAAGGTGGTGGGGGTGGTGGAGTTGACGCATAGATCGATAACGGAAAGAGGCGGCAGGGATCAGTCCGAACAGTTCTTCAGAGCACTCCCCATGATATATGCGGTAGAGAATGCATAGCGAGGCTACATCTCTACGCAGTGCCAAGGAGTCGAGCCGATCAGAAATCTTTTCGCAATCGACAATTCGAGTCGCTCTCCTTTGAATGCGGTCTAGAGGGAGAAGCTGGTACTGGGGAGCCCCTGCCCAAAGATGTGAACAGTATTCCATGTGAGGCCGAACCTGAGCCTTGTAAAGTTGCAGGCGGTGAGCCGGCGTGAAATACTGTTTCGATCTATTGAGCACCCCGAGCTTCTTCGAGGCTAATTTAGCCTTACCCTCCAGATGATCACAAAACTGGACTTCGCTCGATATGTCGACGCCAAGAATTCCGATATTGGCTGAGGCAGTTAGAGGAGTGCTTTCGAAACGGAGCGATACGACAAATGGCAGCTTTTTAGCGGTGAACGCGCAAACTTGTGTCTTCTTGGGGTTAAATTTGATCAGGTTTAGTTTACCCCAGTCTGATATTTCCTGAAACGAAGTTTCAATTACAGACACAAGTTTGGTTCGGCTTTCAATGACGTTTTCCCGAGAAATGTTGGCGCGGCCGGTGTATAAAGCATCACCTGTGCTGTCATCCGCATAACAATGGATGCCACTCATTTGCAGCATATCATTAATGTGCAAGAGGAACAGCGTGGGTGATAGCACACAGCCTTGCGGGACACCAGCATTAACGGACATGAGATCGGAGCATTCGCCGTCGACTACGACCTTTATGCTTCTGTCAGTTAGGAAACTGGTGACCCATTCACATAATTTCTCAGGAAGCCCATAGGAAGGTAGCTTTGAAAGTAGTGCTTTATGCCAAACCCGATCGAAGGCCTTCGCTATATCCAGACTAAAAGCCACAGCCTCGCCCTTACTCTCGATGGCTTGTGCCCAACGATGTGTCAGGTATACTAGGAGATCACCAGCCGAGCGACCCTGACGGAAGCCGTACTAATGGTCGCTAAGCAGCTGGTGATCCTCAAGGTACCGTAGGAGCTGGTTGTTAATAATGGATTCCATTATTTTCGAGAGCAATGAGGTTATGGCTATTGGCCTGTAATGGGTCGGATCTGAGCGGTCACCTTTTTTAGGGATCGGGTGCACTAAAGCTGTCTTCCATGAAGACGGGACTACGCCAGAGGAATAGGAAAGCCGAAAAAGTCGCGTTATTGCCGGTGCCAACTCCGGAGCACATGTCTTTAGAACAATGGGAGAGATTCCATCGGGCCCGCTCGATTTGTGGACATCCAGGGATAGCATTGCTGACCGCACTGCTTTTTGGTGGAATCGGATGTCCGGCATAACAAAGTTGCACCGTGGTATTATCGGCGGGTCTTGGCCCTTGTCATCCAGGAATGAGTTGGACGCAAAGAATTTGCCCAGGAGGTCGGCTTTCTCCTTTGCGTCGTGGACCAATGAATCATCTCCCTTGAGCAAAGGTGGTAGAGATGGCGTACAGAAATTTCCCTGAACGGCTTTAGCGAGGGACCAAAATGCACGAGTTCCAGACGGAAGACGCTCAAGTCGCTCGCCAATCCTGGAGGTGTACAAGAACTTCGCCCTAGCAATGTCTCTTTTGAAGGATCGGGTGGAGTGGTTAAACTTCTTTTTTAAGTCACTGGTATTCACATCCTTCGTTGCTGCAGCAGCCGCCCAGGCCTGGTAAGCCTCCCACTTATTGCGAGATGCAATTTTGCAGGATCGGCTAAACCAAGGTTGGCGTTTGGCACCAATAGGGACCACAGAGTTTGGAATGAAAAGTTCCATACCCTGTAGCACCACATTAGCAATAGCATCAGCAACGGCATTGGGGTCAACCAGTGCAAAGCAAACCTGACTCCATGGGTAGGACGCAAAGAAGGATCGCAATCCATCCCAGTCTGCTGACTTGTAGTGCCACACTCGACGTCTTCGTGGACAGCGTGGTTGCGCTAAGGGTGAGAGTGGCACCACACTCCGTATAAGGCAATGGTCAGAGGAGCCTAGAGGAGCACCGACAGACACGGTGTAGTCTTCGGGGTGGGAAGTCAGCAGAAGATCCAACAGTGAAGGTTCCTGGTTTTCCATATCTGGGATTCGCGTGGGCGTTGTAACCAGCTGCGTAAAACCATAGGCCAGGGCGAAGTCATGAACAGATCTTCCAGCGTGATCGGTCTTGCGTGAACTAAGCCATTCGGCGTGGTGGGCGTTAAAATCGCCGAGTATCACGATCTCTGCGGAAGGGGTCTGCTGTTGCACTAAATCTGTAGCCATTTGGACGTGCTCAAGGAGTCGTTCGGTTTCGGCATCACCGCTATGGGACCTGTAGAGGCAAGCGTAGATGCGGGGGTGGTCGTCGCTATCTACACGTAGCCACAAGATGGAGAGGTCCCTACCTTCAAGATTCCTGAGGCGGCGTGAGCTAACATCGTCTCTAACGTACACGCACACACCTGCTTTTGGTACGAAGGAATGTTCCAAACTGTAACCAGGGTAATGCAAGTAAGAGGTGTCCGCCGGAGACGATATTTGCGTCTCAGTCAAAAAGAGCAGAGCCGGCTTTACTGTCTCGAGGTGGTAGTGGACAGCATTGATGTTAGAATGTAAGCCCCTGATGTTGCAAAACTCCACAACTAGTGTGGCAGGGGACGCCGTGTAAAGTCCGCTCTTGCCCCGGGAATTATTTAGCGCGGTTTTGCCCCCCCCAGAATACGTGGGGCGGCCTGGACACCCACGCTCGGCTGAGTTGAGTCCTGAGCCTGGATGTCCAGAGAGGGATTCTCCAACGCTAGCGCAGTTGGTACCCTCCTGGGGTAGATGATTTTTAAACTGCGCCATCATAAGGGGGGTTGGGGGGAATTGGGCCTCCGGTACCCTCACTCACGCGACGAAACACGACGCAAGCGTCATTTTACGCCGGTTTTCTGTGAGGCCGTGGTATCACTCCGGTCGAGCCGGCCCATTCGTGCAAATACAAGGCTCTCCCACGGTAAATATATATATATATACCACCGGTATACGGTAAATATATATATATATATATATATATATATATATATATATATATATATATATATATATATATATATATATATATATATATATATATATATATACCCACGGTAATATATATATATATATATATATATATATATATATATATATATATATATATATATATATATATATATATATATATATATATATATATATATATATATATATATTACACCCTATATATATATATGTATATAACATATGTATTCTCAGGAAGCCACATCTGTGGTTATTTATGGTTATTTACATATCGTGAAGGAAACTAAATTTGCGCCTTACTTGTGAAATAAACGTGTACTACTTGCACATGCTACGGCATCTATGAGAGGAAGTTCAAGCCTAGTTTCATGAAGGTATGTATAGCATATTATACCTTGATTCGATATCGTATATAGAAGTGCGAGCAAAGGCGCCTAGAGTTAAAACACTTCGTTTCCACATTCGTGACGTTCCCATAACTCAACGCCGCTCTTTATCTTGTCAATAAAGACAAATAATACATGTAGAGAAATTAAAAAATTCATTCATAGCTAGTGGGAATTGAACCCACGCACATCATAGTTACAGTCAGACTCTCCACTGCACTATGACAGCTTTAATAATATTAGAATAATTTTATTCACCAAAATAATATATAAGGAAAATAAATAAAAATACAGTATTATATATAAAATATAAAAATATTTATTTAACAACTTTTTTCTGTTGTTTAAACATCTTCTGCAAGTTCAACAGTGGTTCGTTTTTGCTTTTGCGTCTCTCTTTCTTCAATTGTCCCGTTTGCAGTGCTTTTTTCATCACCTGTAAATTAGTGTAGAAATTATATATAAGTAAGATTTTTTTTTACATACATATTTTTCCTTTTTTTTTTAGCTTCACGCTTTATCCCGCACAATGGCAGGGTAGGCAGAGGTAACTGCAGGGACCGTGGGAACCTAGTGTTAAAACACTCCGTTGCGTAGTCCCTGCTTTCTCCGTCCCCGCTTTCCGCCTTTTTCGAGGCATTGCATATTGAATGTCGGACCTTAACGCCGCGCTTTGCCTAATTACCAGAGCGAAGAAAATGGAAATAGAAAAATACATCTTCTCCTCATGGGAATCGAACCCACAAACCGTCGCGTTTGCAGACGCTACGCCCTCACACCATAAGGGCTTTATATATAAATTCTTCACCTGCAAAGCATCTTCAGTGGTCTGCTCTAATGCATCAGGTTGGTTCAATGTTGGATATTTGAATGAAAATCCTTTTGGAAACAGCGGCCTCGACATCATCGTGTCTAGTTGACGCTTTTTAATTTTCAACGCTTTATCTATACTCGGATCAAATTTTGCTTCTGGACTGTTCGATTTGGTTCAGGAATTATCTTAAAATCATATATATATATATATATATATATATATATATATATATATATATATATATATATTATATATATATATATATATATATATATATATATATATATATATATATATATATATATAATATATATATATATATATATATATATATATATATATATATATATATATATATATATATATATATATATATATATATATATATATAATATATATATATATATATATATATATATATATATATATATATATATATATATATATATATATATATATATATATATATATATATATATATATATATATATATATATATATATATATATATATATATATATATATATATATATATATATATATATATATATATATATATATATATATATATATATATATATATATATATATATATATATATATATATATATATATATATATATATATATATATATATATATATATATATATATATATATATATATATAATATGATAATAAAAATATATGTATGTTGCACAAAATTAAAAACAATATAAGAATGTAGGCGTAACCATATTATATTTATTTATTAATGTAATAAATAAATATAATATGGTTACATACATATTATGATATTACGCCTACAAGAACTAAAACAAAAAATTAATAAAAGCACAACAAGGCCTCATTGCTTAAAGCGATCTCTCTAGACCTTTGGATGTAGGAGGATATATATGTAATTCGAAAAATTATTATGAAGCGGAACTTAACGCCGCATTATATTTTACCAGAAAAGATTAATGAGGACAGTTTATAAACCCCAATCGGGATAGGGAGCTATCCAGCCAGGATAGCTTAGCTAAGACGGCTTTACACCCCACCAAGTCCCCTCTTTATTCCACCAGACCCTATAAATGTTTAACAATTCAATAACTAACCAAAATTCTCCCTTAACAAATTAAATTATAAATATTATACTTTTTTTTTATTTTAATATTTTTTTTAGCTTAACGCTTTATCCCGCACATGGCAGGGTAGGCAGAGGGAACTGCAGGAACCATACCAACCTAGTGTTAAGACACTCCGTTGCTTAGTCCCTGCTTTCTCCGTCCCCGCTTTCCGCCTTTTCCGAGGCATTGCGTGTTGAGTGGCGGAACTCAACGCCGCGCTTTGCCTAGTTTCCAGAGCGAAGAAAATGGAAATAGAAAAATCCATATTCTCCGAATGGGAATCGAACCCTCAAACGCCTTACGCTGCTACGCCAAGACGGTCCAATATAATGTATTTTTTATCTTTACAATATTTGTCTTGGCTTCGAAGAGATCACTCTTGTTGTAAACCGTGCTACTATTATACTACTATTACATACTATTATATTTATTAATAATTTATTTTTTTTAATAATTTTTCTATACTCAGTGTAGATTAACGCTCTCTCACTCTCTCTCTAAACGATTGTTCTTTGTAATGGTCTTTGGGTAGCCAACATTTGTATAAATCCCCCTACAGAGATGCTAACAACGGTATAAGTTGTATAAAGCATGTACGAATTTCAACGCGGCGTGATGAAGAACGCATGGCTCAGTGGTGAGAGCGCTTGCACGGTTTACGTTCAAATTTTTATATGTTTTCTTTAAATATTTTTTCTATACTCAGTGTAGATTAAAACTTTTAAAAAAATCATAAAAATATTTAATATAAATAGCATTCTCTTTCGCCAAACAACTGTTCTTTGAAAAAATCTTTGGGTAGCTAAAATTTGTAAAAATCTCCCTACAGAGATGCTAACAACGTTTATAACGATATAAGTTGTATAAAGCATATAAGAATCTCGCTCAATCAATAAGGCTCAGTGGCGAGAGCGCTTGCACGATTGACAAGGGGGCGCGGGTTCAAATTCCGCTGCGTTAATTTTTTTTATGTATTTCTTTAAAATATATACACGCTAGGTTTCAGTTTAATTTGTTTATGAATTCAATATTACTATGCTAATTTATTTTTAATTAATGATGTTATTGAATTGTCTTATTGCTTGGATTGTACTAAGTAAATTATATTTTTATTTTTAATAATTTAAAGTTATGATATATGGTAATTGTTAGTTATATTGCCTATTGGAATGTTTATTCTAGAAAATAAAGATTATTATTATTATTTAAGTATCACATATAGTTTATATGTTTATGTTTATATGTTTATATGTTTATATGTTTATATGTTTATATGTTTATATGTTTATATGTTTATATGTTTATATGTTTATATGTTTATATGTTTATATGTTTATATGTTTATATGTTTATATGTTTATATGTTTATATGTTTATATGTTTATATGTTTACATGTTTACATGTTTACATGTTTATATGTTTATATGTTTATATGTTTATATGTTTATATGTTTATATGTTTATATGTTTATATGTTTATATGTTTATATGTTTATATGTTTATATGTTTATATGTTTATATGTTTATATGTTTATATGTTTATATGTTTATATGTTTATATGTTTATATATTTATATGTCAAAAAAAGGATACACATCATCATCGTCAACAATCATATCCATGTCCTTGGCCACTTTGTCCCTCCATCCTTGGGCTTGCGTCGCTCTTTTCTTCTTCAGTAACAGCGCGTCCATGTCTCGTGCTATTTTTATCAATTCCTTCACAGGTGCCAGAGTGGAGGCGCAGACGGGAAAAGTTGGTATTTCCGATGCTGTGCAAAATGGATGGAAATATAGTTAAAGTTATTCACGCTTTATCCCGCTTATAGCAGGATAGGCAGAGTGAACCGCATGAACCTAGTGTTCAGACACTCGGTTCCCCGCTTCTTTTTTCTAGGCATTGCGTTTTTTGCGGCGGAACTTAACGCCGCGTTTTGCCTTAGTAGTATGTCTTCACGCTTTACCCCGCCCATGGCAGGGTAGGCAGGGGTAACTGCAGGAACCATAGAAACCTAGTGTTAAGACACTCCGTTGCTTAGTCCCTGCTTTCCGCCTTTTTCGAGGCATTGCGTGTTGAGTGGCGGTGCCTAGTTTCCAGAGCGAAGAAAATGGAAATAGAAAAATCCATCTATCTTCTCCTCATGGGAACCGAACCCACAAACTATAAACGGTACGCCTCTGCGCCACGACGGTTCTCTTACGTAATATAATATAAATAAATATCTATACATACTTTTATTTAACGTCCTACATAATTTCGTATAAGAATAAGCTTCGGCAGGTTCCATCATTAAAATAGTCAGCCCTTCTTTAGTGGCGCGAGCTGTTCTGCCGCTGCGGTGGACGTAATTCTATTGAGAGGTTGAATAATTTATTTATTTTATTAATTAATTTAAGATAATTTTATTTTAATAATACACACACACATATATATATATATATATATATATATATATATATATATATATATATATATATATATATATATATATATATATATATATATATATATATATATATATATATATCGTATTTTTGTGTGTGTATGTATGTATATTTTTATGCATGTAAATAAATAAGTCACTAACCTCAGCTGTTTTGGGCACTTGATAGTGTATGACGTGGTCCACATCAGGTATGTCCAAGCCTCGGGCCGCAACGTCCGTGGCAACTAGCACGCCGTGTGGGTCGTCTCTGAATCTAATAATATATAGAATTTAAGAAACAATTTAAAAAAGTTGTGAAACGACGTTTGTGCGTTAAATATTATTATTATATTAATAATTTCATAAATGATAACACGCCTTGGGAATGAAATGCTCGCTCCAGTCTACTTCTAGGGTATCGTTGTCATTAACAAGAATTGTGAAGTTGTAAATATCTGGCCAATTAAAAAAAAAATGGTTGCCTGTAAAGTGGGTTTTACGGGCGAAAATTTTACGTGACAACGTCTTTTTCTCGGTAGAATATTTATTGATATGATTAATAATTATAATATAAATTGCACAAATTTTAACTATAGAAAATATATTATGTTTACTAAAACATTGTACATGTGTCAAGTGATACGCGCGGCGGACCGATCATAGTTCGGTGACAGTTTACACATCGTTACGTTACCTTTTTCATATGTGACTCCGAGCCGCAACCTAATTTAAGACGTTGTCACGTCAAAAAAACGACTAAGTCCCGCTGAGTTTCTTGCGGCTCTTCAGGTCTGAGGCATTAACTTTAGCGAACCGCTGGTAAATTTAATTATTTGATGTTCAAAAAGTGAAGCATGTACTTCTTATTTTGAATAAAATTGTTTGACTTTGACTTTGATAGAAATAAAAGATAATTCGATTCAAATTTAACAATAAAAAAGCTGAATTCCATATATACATATTTACATTTTTTTGCTTTTTGTTTTAACTTCACACTTTATTCTACTAATGGCAGGGTAGACAGAGGAAACCGTAAGTAGTGTTAAGTCACTATGTTCTGCGCTTTCCACCTTATGAGGCATTGCGTGCTGAGTGTCGGAACTCAACGCCGCTAGAGAGACGAGAATGGAAATGAAAAATCCATCTTCCCCTTATGGAAATCGAACCCACCAACCGTCGCGTTTACAGGCAGACACTACGCCTCTGCGCTACGACGGTCGTCTATTTATTAATTTTTATTTTAATATTTAAAGAAACTATTTACCTTTCTAAATTTTTGAGTCTCTGTCGTTGCGGCATACTGGCGTGAAGCGGCAACGGACTGCACTTCAATAGTGTAAGTAATTGAGATAATCTGTGGACAAAACAATTGTTTTTTTTTTTAATTTTCTTGGCTAATTGTATTAAGTTGAAAAATTTTCAGACTGTAAATACTATACTATAGTATTTGCTTTCATAATATAAGCTTTTAAGGTTGGAAGAGTGTCAAGACATTAAGTTCTCTCTAACTTAACCTACCTTGTCATAATTAAGATATAGCATAAAGATGAAAATAAACGTCTGCCTGTAACGCGACGGTTTCTGGGTTCGATCCCCAGTCGAGGAAGATAGATTTTTCTATTTCCATTTTCTTCGTCCTGGTAAACTAGGCAAAACGCGGCGTTGAGTTCCGCCACTCAACACGCAATGCCTCGAAAAATGCGGAAAGCGGGGACGGAGAAAGCAGGGACTAAGCAACGGAATGTCTCGTCACTAGGTTCGTATGGTTTCTGCAGTTCCCTCTGCCTACCCTGCCATGTGCGGAACAAAGCGCCTAAAAAAATTCAAAATAAATAATACCTTCTAACACTACCAATTGAATTGCAAAACACAATCGTCCTTCCTGGATGCCTTTTTAATATATAATATAAATAACTATCCTTTTGATCCAACGAACAAGCTATTCTACTCTCTGTCAATGTTTCCGCTGTACCTGAAACAAAAATGGTGAAATAGTTTAAATACTTTGTATACATATTATATTTATTGTGAAGATGCTCTAGTTGTTCTAGCTTTAAAATATCGTGAAAAAGACATAAGATAAAATTCTTATAGAAAATGTATAATTATTTAAATGCTAGCCTCATCACCGTACAACTTCGCTTAGTATTGTTTATATGTGTGTGATAAGAGGTACTTGTTTTAAAACTTCTGACTACCCCGCTAGGGATAGAGCGAGAAGCTATGTATGTATGTATGTATGCATGCATGTATATGTAGTGTGTATGCATATGTATGTATGCATGTACATCATTTCCACTCTAGTAGACTGATACTCGGCGTTAAGTACCGCCAGTCAAAATTTAGTAAAAAATAGTACAGAGAAATATTCGTCTATTTTTAATAGAAAGTAAAGAGAGCAAGTTATCTTAAGCAAAAAAAGAGTACATATCATATAACTTACCTAGATTTTGTGTCGTAATATCCACAACCTTAGGGTCAGTCATGCCGATCATAGTGACCAATCTCTTCACTTTTTGTTGTGGTGTCATCTTTTCTACCTTTCGATTTAGTATTTTACCTCTTTTGTTACCTTACATTTAAAAAAAAAAACAAAAGGAAATAAAATCTTATCATTTTTATTTAACAATATATATTTTTGAGGCACAGGTTTACAGCCAGTCACAATCTATCTATAAAAACGACGGTTTGTGGGTTCGATTCCCGTTTGGGGTTTTTTTTATTTCTTTGCTCTGAAATCATATATATAGCAGGGAAGGCAGAGGACTTATACTGCATAGTATAATACTATTCAATTTTAAATAAAATATTTGAACCTTTGATATTTTAAAATAAATTTTCATACATATATTTACAAGTATACTTTTAAAAAATTCTTAGCGAAAATTCCTTAGTAATACAAACAAAACTACCTTTTTCCCTCTCATATGTCCGGGCAAATCGTGCACCATAGTCAATGTGGCTGAAAATACGAAGTTCTGACGAGAATTTTTGTGCGCTTCATCAGAATTGAGTCTCTCCAGCAACGGCTCCAACTCCTCAAAGTGGCCTCTTTCTATCATTCTGTCTGTTTCGTCTATGGCGAGAAATCTATGGAAATCGAAAATGTTATGAATTTCTTTTAAAAAGAGGCCAGTCTTATAATAAAGACTATAAAAGCGATGAAGCTATGTCAATTAGTATGTTGCATGCAGGCAGCGGTTCGTATTGGAAGGGAACTGCTCTGAGATATTATTATTAAGTGATTTATGTCATTTATCGCAGAATATCTCTTCGGATATTTTCGAAACATATGATTTATATGAATACTTAAATAAAACATAAAAATTTGGATGAAGCGGGACTCGAACCCGCGCACTCTTGCGAACCGTGCAGGCGCTCTCACCACTGAGCCATGCGTTCTTCATCACGCCGCGTTGAAATCCGTACATGCTTTATACAACTTATATCGTTGTTAGCATCTCTGTAGGGAGATTTTTACAAATTTCCGCTACCCAAAGACCATTACAAAGAACAACCGTTTGGCGATAGAGAATGCTATTTTTATTAACTCGAACCCGCGCCCTCTTGCGAACCGTGCAAGTTCTCGCTGCGGTCAAATTTTTACATGTTTTCTTTAAGTATTTTTCTATTCTCAGTGTGGATTAACACTTTAAAAAATCATAAAAATCTTTAATAAAAATAGCATTCTCAATGTCTGTTAACGCGACAGTTTTAAGTTCGATTCCTATTCAGTGCAATTGCAGATACTTGTAATTTGATATGTCCTCCTTGGAGAGTCTAGGGGAGCACTAAAGACCTCAAAATTCGTACGGAAAATAATCAAGATTTAGGTTGCCTCTAGCTTCCAATATTAAAAAAAAAAAAAAAATTGTTTCACTAATTTCTATTTTTAATACAACAAAACATATGACTTACTTGACCGTAGGCAGTTGTTGTAAATGGGGTTGTCCTTGACCCAGCAACTCCCACAGCCTTCCCGGCGTTGCCACCACAATCTCTGGACCAGATTTCAAGACCCTCTCTTGTTTCACTGCGGCCATACCACCGACGATTGTTGCTATTTTTATACCTAGAACAAATAAATTAAAATACTATTTAAGAAAATCTTTACTCTATATATGTATATATTTATATACATATACTTATATAAGAATGATAGAACCTAGATGACATAGAAAATAATGAGATAGACTGACTGTAAATTAAAAGTCAGCAGGTTCAATTCCTATTTGAGGCATTACTGATTTACTTTCAATTTTCTGTACTGGTAAATCTGTGAATGGCAATGCCTCGAACATCTTACCATTAGATTAACTATCATAAAGATTATAAGATCATATCAATTTCACATTATGAAATACCCATAGTAATAAGTAGTGTAAAAAATACTTAAAGAAAACATTTAATAACTTGAATGCATCAGGATTTGAACCTCCAATTTATTACACCTTTTTTGAATCAACTTTATATACTTAAGTTACTTAAGTTAAAAGTAACTTAAGTGCGGCGTTGAGTTCCACCACCGTTTGAAACAAAAATATATTAAATTTGAAATTTTTGAAACTGTATGTAAAGAATCATGTGGCTTACTCAGTTAACATCTTGTGCATTTAGAATTGTTTTATTTTTTTTTTTCTGTATTTAGAATTTTATTTTTTAAAGTTAGAAAATTGAGAAATTTTTAAAGTAATAATAAAATTTACTTATCTTATTACAAAATAAGCATAGCAGTGAAGAACAAAACATACCCGTATATTTAGCAGCAGCAATCAGATGTCTACTTATTTGTATGGCCAGCTCCCTAGTTGGTGTTATTATCAACGCGTACAGCGGTCTCCCAGTCTTTACCATAACTTGGCCTGGTATTTCTATATTATCTATTACTTTTACACATCCTATACCTGGAAAATAAGGTAAAAATTCAAAAAATGCTTTTATATCCAATGTCTATGTCTTTTTATCAAAATACTCTTGTGTACTTTAATAAATGTCATATTTTATTAGTAAGTACTTTATAATGTTTATTTTTCAATATATTGAAAAAATTCTTTAGCCTAATCTTCAAAAATCGTAAATATATTATAGTCACTATGTATTAATGATATTGTTTTTATTTTTTGCATAACATGAAAATATAAAATTACCTTCATTACTTTCATCTACTTCATCAACACCATCATCAACTTCATCATCAAATTCATTATGTTCATGTTCATTATCAGATTCATTTTGTTCAGAGTCATCATCAGATTCACTGCCATTATTTTCACTATTTAATTCTTCTTCATCTTCACTTGACTCTTCATCGTCAGAATCTAACATATCTGATAAATGCACATAATTCTCTTCATCACTGTCATTGCCTTCATCAGCAGATTCTTCCCTTTTCTTCATAGGAACATCATATTCTTCTATAAAATCTTCATTTTTATTTTTTCTACCTATCATTTTCTTCACCACTACTATAACCATCCTCAGACGATTCTACTTTCTTTTTTCTTCGAATTTCTTTTTTCTTTTGTTTCTTGTTATTCTTGTTTTTGTCTTTTACCTCATTTACTTCTTTCTTTTTAACTGAATTCTTTTTGTATGGTATTTCATAGACATCTAGACCTTTTAAGGAAGCTTTCTCTTTAAGTTTCATAATACCAGATAAGATGGGTAAGCCAAATGCTAGTGTTTTACCGCTACCAGTTTCAGCAGCACCTAGTATATCTCTTCTACCTTTTAGAGAAAAAAATAATATAAACAATTTAAATTACTAAAACTTACTTTATAAAAACTTAAAATGTGTGATCAATTCAGAAAATTAAGAGAAAATTGAAGACAATCTATGTCAATATTCTGCCGGAAATCACTGGAGACAAAAAATATATCTATATCTATGGCTAATCCATGTTACATAAAACTGTCACAAAATACATTTGCAAAACAAGTTATAGGTGAAGGCTGTGTTTTAACTGTATATATTATTAAAATGAAAATTCTGTTATTTAATGTTACCTCTTATGTTACTCCAAATAAAGTGATATGTGCATAACTAGCACAATCAGTATATCATAGTAAAAAAACCTAAGCCAACATAATTTATAAAATAATGTTCCTTTACCATGTATAGCCGCTGGCAATGTAAGCTGCTGTATTTTAGTGGGTTTCTTAAATCCTTGTTCCATTAATGCTTTTAATATTTCATCAGGCAATTTGAACTCGGCCCAAGAAAGCATATCTTCTGGAGTTAAACTTGATTTTATATTTGATGTATTTTCACCTAATTTGGGTTTTTTCACTTTTTTATTTCCAGCTTTAGACACATTTTCAGGCTCTGTAGGTGTCATGTTCATTATTTTTATCGTTTTTCTTCTTATTTTGATTATTTTGGTTTTTCTTTTCACTAATTTTATCTATTTCGTTACATATTGATGGTGTAATCTTAGAGCATGATTCCACTACAAAGCCATTGCTTAATTTAACTTTTTTCTGTGGTACTTCAGATTTTTGGATTTTAGTTTGAGTTTTTTCAAGTTTTCGCTTTTTAGGTTCACCATTCTATAATATAGAATTAAACTTGTATTTAAATAATTGAATAAAAATATATTTTCTCTTGCCTTTCTCACAGATTTTATAATAAACAAAGAAACTAATAATTATAAAAAATATGCCACAAATTCATATAAGCAATTGTGAAACTTCCATAATTATATTCATTTTTCCCCATCTGGTAGCAAATTGAGTTACGGAGTTGAGTTCCGCCACTCAAAATGCTACGTGGTCATATTTGGGCGGGTAGTGGGGAACATAGTTCGAACCTACCGTCATAACACTAACTTCCTTCCTGCTTTATACAAGCATGCATAGCATGATCAGAAGGATAGCCAAAGTCAACTTTATAAACAAATACGTGACCAAAATATGAAGTTTTTTTTTTAATTTTAATATTTTTTTAATAAGAATACAATTTTAGAACTACCTTGGCCAAAATTTGAAATTAACTAAGCTAACTTATAAATGTATATATTGAATAAGCTTTGCCAATAAAAAATATTTAATTTTAATTAATCTTGAATAGTACTTAATATTTTGAGTTGTTTTAAGAGATATTATTGGTAATAAATGTATATTTTTTAAAGATATTAATCATTTTACAAATCAAAACATAACCTACCTTCTTTTTTCGTTTATTATTTTTATCCATTCCATAATCTGCACATTCCTCTAAACCGACAAAACCTTGCAAATTATCAAACTGTAGATGATGGAATTCCTTCCAAAGCAACTGATTGCCATTTCATAGATTTAATTTTCTTCGACATTTTTAGTAAGTTAACCTTACTCCGGCTAATTCAAAATAAATGTGATATTGACAGTTTTGAATTTTGACAATTACTGGTTTAAGAAGTTGACAAAATATAACTCACAAGAAGTATTTCTAACAGTTAAATTATAAATATGATATTAATCAACACTACAAAAACCATATTCTTTTAAATTTGACTTTCTAATAAAGCATTTATAAAGAAATTTTGTTATGTTGTTTTTTTACATTGAAAGTCATTATATTTTTTGTATTCTTTCTTCTTCTTCTTCTTCTTCTATTTTTACAGTAAGAAAATATGCAGTATTTGAAATATCAACTGTTCAAGTAGTAGTAACAAAGCAAAAAAAAAATCTCTTTTATTTAGTATCATATTATAGTAATGATGATGGAATAAACATACTTCTGTGGCGCCATCTTAATGTGCTGTCGTTCGCAGACAGTTTTAGTATAAGAGTTGGAACTCTTCAGGTCTTCGCTCTATAGTCTTTTTTAAGTTTACTCTAAGAATTATATTATGTCCTATATTTTATGAATGACATGATCATCACTTGAAGAATTAATTTTGTAAGTTTGAAATTATTTCATATTGATCTTGTTGTTACCAACATTTATCAAGTTACCAAGTTACTGTCTACATCTTTTGTTAAAAAAAATTTGAATATTATAAAGATTTCTACTTAATTATAAATAATAATTGTAGAAAAGTACGTGAAGAATAATGATTCAATAATAAATATTTATTCTACAAATTACTTTAAAAATATTCTTATAATATTGTAATTTATTAATAATTTAAAATTATGAATAAATATATTAAAAAATATTAATAATAATTATAATGGAAGAATTTTAAAAATTATGCCAATTAAAAATTAATTAAAATTTATTTTATTTACAAACCGTTTGCAACATCTTCTTTGCTGATAATGCGCGTGCTCTAAAAAAATTAAATAGCACGCTGCCGCCGCAACCATAGACAAAACGGGGGGAGGAAGTTTGTGAGTGATCGATTTTACACCGGCCTCTACAAAACTTCTCAACGGCATTTCTCTTTGTTTGCCGTACGCGTGCATAATATCCAAACAAACGTATTGAGTTCGTACAGTGCGATAAAAATGGCGAACACGTTTCGCGGTGTGACGGTGTCTGCCGTCAACAATGACGGTGCTTTAACTCCGCGCTTCAACTTTCCTACGAACGTAAACGTGGATTACGACCCGCAAGGTCTTAGTGTTAAAGTGATACGTGCTGACCCCGTGCTAGCCCAGGAGGTGCTAGAGTTCCCCGTTCACAGTCAAAGTGAATGCTCGCGCGTCGCTGGACAATCTTACATTTTTACTATAGATAACGAGACATTGTTTTTTAAATTCTCTTCTGATGTTGACTGTCAGAACTTCCATTTACTGGTCAGCAAGATCAAGGCGGGTCGGTCGTCTTCGGTATTCACGGTGCGCACGGAGGACTCATCGGCGATGCAATATTTCCAGTTTTATGGTTACTTGAGTCAACAGCAGAACATGATGCAGGATTACGTGAGAACGAGCACGTACCAGCGTGCTATTTTATCTAACATTAATGATTTCAAGAACAAAGTTATTTTGGATGTCGGAGCTGGGTCAGGTATCTTGTCATTTTTCGCAGCACAAGCTGGAGCGCGCAAGGTGTACGCTGTAGAAGCGAGCAACATGGCGCACCACGCTCAAGCTCTGGTCCGAGCTAACAGTCTCCAAGACCGCATCACAGTTATCGCGGGGAAAATAGAAGAAATTGAACTGCCAGAGAGTGTGGATGTTATTATTTCAGAGCCCATGGGCTATATGTTGTATAATGAAAGGATGTTGGAAACTTACTTACATGCTAAGAAATGGCTCAAACCTAGTGGTAACATGTATCCCACACGAGGAGACCTACACATAGCACCCTTTACAGATGATGCATTGTTCATGGAACAGTATAACAAAGCTAACTTCTGGTACCAGGCTTGTTTCCATGGAGTGGATCTTAGTGCTTTAAGAACTGCCGCAATGAAGGAGTACTTTAGACAACCTATAGTAGATACTTTTGATGTCCGTATATGCATGGCAAGATCTGTCAGGACATGTGGTAGATTTCTTAAATGCCAATGAAACTGATCTCCACCGCATTGAAGTTCCTTTCAGATTTGAGCTCACACAATCTGGTACTTGCCATGGCCTTGCATTTTGGTTTGATGTGTTATTTGCTGGCAGTACACAACATATATGGCTATCTACAGCACCCACTGAGCCACTTACACATTGGTACCAAGTGAGGTGCCTTCTTGAAACACCAATTTTTGCTAAACAAGGCCAAGCCTTAACTGGCCGTGTGCTACTGCTAGCTAACAAGCGGCAGAGTTATGATGTGACAATGGACATCAATTTGGAGGGAACAAATATTTCTTCCTCAAATACATTAGACTTAAAGAATCCCTACTTCAGATATACTGGAGCACCTGCGGCGCCACCTCCAGGAGTCAACACAACATCACCCAGTGAATCATATTGGAACTCTATTGAATCTGCAGGCTCCTTGAGCAATGGTCAGGGAGTTATCCTGACTGATGGTACCCAACAATACTGTTCGACTCCTGACCAGACCATAGCATATGGTGCTCATCCAAACATGCTTAAGACAGTGATGCTGCAGGAGGAATTCATCAAGAGGATTGGGATAAGTCAAAATGGGGATATATAATCCGCAAAGTCGCGCCGAGCGCGCCTTAGGGCTATAAGGAACCGTCGTAATCGGTTGTGAACAATCTTCCGTTCAAACTTTATAGTGTGTAAGCAGACTTATTTATTAATAAAACATCACAGTGACTGCCGTCAGAATGTGTAACTAGAAGAAGGTTGCCACGATTAGGTGTAAATGATATATGAACAGTAATATTCTCCCAGGGGTAGTTTCTGAACTCTAATTTAGATGGCCAGGAGGAGACATATGATTACCATTCAATTTAAATTTCAAAACTGCTGTTATTATAGTTTCTAATTTTTTTACATAAATTAATCATTGATTGACATTGAAATTATTGATGAATTTTCATAACTTTGTCTTAATTATTTGTATGTGTAATTGATATATCTGATTTCTTATATTTTTACAAGACCACTTAATCTAAAGGCTTGAATTGTTATTAAAGGAATGTCTTTTTTTACCCTTTGGTGTTTTGTTCAGTTTGTATGATGCTTACTAGTGTATTTTCGATTTAACCATTTTGAATTTGACTTTTCTTTTGTAAATATGTCCGTACATGTTGTCACACTGCGAGGGCTTCGGCAGCTCAGTAGTTAGTATAAGTAATTAGGAGTTCAAGTACACTTAGTATATAAGCTAATAATGATAATGCTTAATTAATACTCATTCATCATTATTAGAATTGTATTGAACTTTATAAATCAATGAGAAACACCAGTGATTTTGTATCTAACATGTGTCCAGAGACAGCCTCGGAGGGTTGTTACAAAAGATTTCTGTCTGCCAATCAGAAATGGAATTGTCAACGGGCAAAACATGTTTTTTTTATTGTCATATCCAAGACTGTGTTCTTTAAAGCCAATTAAATTTCAATCACCACAGACTGAGATCATAGCACTTAATTAGTTTTAAAGAATGCAAACTTGTATAGTCTGTGTATCGCTAGATATGCAATTTTTTTAATGTAAATATTAAAGTAGGACATTAGAATGCTATGCTTTGACTGAAATGGAACCATTTCTTACAAATTATTATATTAGTTATGTAGTAGTAACTATGAATCAATCACAATTATGTTCCAGTTTAATACTGTTAAATCACATCTGAGGAAAGCAGATTTAATTAAACAAAAAATGGCAACTTTTTTATTTCCATTTCTCAAAAATCATATATGAAGTACATATTTTGTTACACAAAAAATGTACTTCCATATGTACATATTATTGAAATTGCAAAATTTTGGATGAAATGTCGCATCTTACTAAAATTGTCTTTTATAACTGTCGAACTATTACTTACATGTTGTAATTAGAATAACTCGCTGTATTGAATATTATGCAAGACAATCTATTGATAAGGAAACTTGAATCACAATTGTGTGTCATATTGTAGGCCTATTAAGGGCCTTAATGCATGCCTTAGTTTCCCGATCTACCTCAATTGGCAGACGGACGGTATCCCATGACAAACCTGCCAAATAGCTGTGAAACTTTGTTTGGCGTATAGGAATTCATTGATAATTGAAAAGTAATTGGATAAGCAATATGTTTGAATTCTAATGAATAAACAAATTTTGTCACAAATTTGGTTTTTTATGGAGTTTTCTTTTGTTTATCCCCTTTTTGTATTTTGATTTATTCAATAGTGAGATAGTATAAAAGCACAATATCTAGCATGGTTTTATAATTTCGAATACAGATTACAATAAATATTATTAGAACAATTTTTTTTTACAATTAAATATAAGAAAGAAGAGTAATTTGTTAACTACCAAACATTTTAACATCAGATGGCATTTGAATACTTATACACTATATACAGATACACTCGATTTAGACCTACACTCACTAAATTTTTAACGCAACATAGTTTTTGCCTGTTAGTCTAATATAATAATATACTTTTTAAATAATAATATATTTATCTATGTGAAAGAATTGAAAATAGCTTTTATAAAGCTGCAGGTAAGAGCTAGTTATGATAGAAAATTTAAAAAAATCAATAAATATATCTTAAAAAGAACAATAATGTTAAAATAACATACATAATGTACACAAAAATTTCCAAAATACCAGTCTCGCCAATAAAAGAATGATAATTCAATAAAAACAATTAATTGCCTTCGTGGGATTGAATCCACAACCACTAATTAGCGTCTGAAGATATCCCACCTTACATACTATATCAATTGACATTACCACATTTTTCATATGAAATAAGCATAAATAAAATTTAATATATAAAAAAATATCTTTAATATGAATTTTAAACAAAACCAAAACGATAGTTTCAATGAGATACAGGTCGTTGGTTCGATGCATACTCGAAAGAAGTATTATTTCTACGTAATAGCCAAATTACAATAAACAAAATCAAATAGAAAGCGGAGAACAGAATGTTTTGACAGAAAACTCTCTTCTTTACAACTTAATAATACTAAGTTAACTTTAAACATTCCAACACATTAGGTATTGTATCGCTTTTGTGTTTGCACAACATTCGTAGCAAATTTAACTTCTTCTCATTCGTTTTTGAAGATTCCAATTCATATAAGGTGCATAGATTTATTAGAAGGCTTTCATTAAGACCCCTTTCTGGGTCTGATTGTATTGCTTTTTGGAGTACCGCTGTAGCCTCCTTTAGGCGTCCCATGTAGAGGAGACATACCGCTAAGTTGTTAGCTACCTATAATAAAATAAAGTATTATTAGTTAAAGCTTGGTTATGTATCTTCACGCTTTATCCCGCACATGGCAGGGTAGGCAGAGGGTACTGAAGGAACCATAGGAACCTAGCGTTAAGACACTCTGTTTGCTCAGTCCCTGCTTTCTCCGTCCCCGCTTTTCGCCTTTTTCGAGGCATCGCGTGCTGAACTCAACACCGCGCTTTGCCTAGTTACAGAGCGAAGACAATGGAAATAGAAAAATCCATCTTCCCAAGTGGGAATAGAGCCCAGAAATCGTCGCGTTACTGGCAGACGTTGCGTCTCTTCGCCACGACGGTCCTCGAAAGTTATGTTGATTTAGATATTATTTTATCTGCCTTTCCGAGATATAATGTGTTGAGTGGCGGAACTCAACGTCGCGCTTTGTCTTGTTACTACAGTAAAGAAAATTAATATAATATTCCCCTAGTGGGAATCGAACCGATAGCCATCAATTTAGAAAGAATGGCCGACTTCGTCCGTCTTAACATGAAAACCAATTTCGTTGTGTGATGGTTTTTTTTAGAGATTTGTCAAAAATCGGTTTAGCACTTTGAAGACTATCAGTTCTTTTCCGAAATTATTAATTTTATTTTTGCCATATAATTACATTTTAATTTTTAACTTTTATGACTTGAAACTAAGCAAATAAAGTTTACAAAATAAATTGCAGTTCTCTTAATAATTATTATTTGACATTAATTGATCCCGTGTAGTCTTTTGTTTTAAATTGAAAAAAAAAAACAACATTAAGGCGACAGATACAAAATTTTTTTTTTAGCTTCACGCTTTATCCCGCACAAGGCAGGGTAGGCTGAGGGAACTGCAGGGACCGTGGGAACCTAGTGTTAAGACACTCCGTTGCTTAGCCCCTGCTTTCTCCGTCCCCACTTTCCGCCGTTTTCGAGGCATTGCGTGTTGAGTGTCAGAGCGAAGAAAACGGAAGTAGAAAAATCCATCTTCTCCGACTGGGGATCGAACCCAGTAACCGTCGCGTTGCAGGCAGACGTTGCGCCTCTGCGCCACGACGAAAAAAAAAAAGAAAATAATAAAACAAATCATACCATAATATTAGTAGGTTCCTGATCGGCGGCTCTAGCGAAGTTGTTGTACGCGTCTTGGTATTTCCCGTGGGCGATATCTATGAGACCGAGGTCTACGTACTCTCTTACGTCCGGCGTGGGACATCTGGGAACAATATTGCAAATATTTTGTATATAAGATATTAAAGTAAAGATTTTGACCACAGAAAGTTTGTGATCACTTGGTAACAAGAGAGTTAAGACACTATTCTTTGTCATTTGTCTAAATTCAAGACAAAGCGTATTGCGAAATTCAGCGTATCGACTAAGGAAGGTTAAAAAAGTATATTAAATACAAAATAAAAAATAATTTTACATAACATCAGTGGTCATTTAAAAGTTAACAAAATAAGGAAAATCTTAACACACACACACATCTTCACGCTCTATCCCTAGCAGAGTAGTCAGAGAGAACGTAGCGCCAAACGCTGCGGTTCCTGCATACCTCTTTCGCCTCGTCCATTGTCATTAACCTTTTCATACATATCCGGAGAGTCCTCATACTTTTTACGTGACCTTCCTCCAGCATCATCGACACTCTGCTTTCGAAAGTCAACCGAGGTCTCCTCTTACCTAATTTACCACTCACTTCTGCTTTGTATATCATTATTACCACTCTTACATCAGTTCTTGATACAAACCTAATATGACTTTTGTACACACACACACATCGTGCGACGCACACACGTGTGTGTGTATATGTGCACGTACACACGCGAGTGTGTATATGTGTGTGTATTTGTTTGTTAGTGTATGTATGTATACATACACTACACTACAAACGTATGTATGTATGTGTGTGTGTGTGAGTGTGTCTGTGTGTAACACTCACATATGATTCCTATACTCCTTGGCGTCGTCACAGTACGCCACAGCCGCCTTCACGTGTCCCGCCAGCAGCGCGACGCGGCACAGCGCGCTGGACAGCGCCCGCTGCTGCGGCGCGCCGCTCGCCTGTTGCGCTAGAGACCTCAGTATTGTTGTTGCTATGCGGTAATCCTTTTAAGAACACCAAATAAAGTTTAAAACTTCCGTCTATATATTACTTAGAGCTAATTTCACTTAAAAACGGTTAAAGTATCTAATAGTAAGCTATTTAACGCTGCTAGTTAAAGGTTGATCATTTAAAAAGGAATATATATATTTTAGATATTATTATCAAAGACTTGTGGTAGCAATATTCGTTATTTATTTGCCAGATATTTCTTATACATATACTATTTAGAGAATTATACTACTTGGTTGTAGGTTCAATTTCTATGAGACGAAAAGTTATATTAATTATCTTCTCTTTAGTATAGTATAAAACGCGGCGTTGAACGACGAAAGTCACAAAGTGATGAACTTGAGTTTCCCTAAATTCCTTACGCTTTCACCGTTATACGCAGATCATAATATTATGAAACTATAAAAAATATATATACACAATTTGAAATGACATATAAATATAAAAAATAAAAAAAACAAAACGGACTAGTTTTATAAACATAGATAACATAAAAAATAAATTAAAAAAAAAGCATATTTTTCGATAATAACCAAACAAATTAACTCAAAATCCATTTTAACACCTATTTTAGGTCCTAAAATAAACAAAATAACACAAAAAAGTACTAACCTTTAGGGCTAAAGCACAATTCACTATCGAATGCAATACTCTCGTGCGCCTCCCACTCCACAGTCTCAGCGATTCATTCTTATCATCTATTGATAAGTTCGTAGACCCATCTTCGCTTTGACCTTGGTTCAAATTTGCTAACATCTGTAAAAAATATTTTGTTTAGAGCCGCAGGGTCTGCCTGTAAACGCGATGGTTCGCGGGTCCGATTACCATTAGGGGAGGATGGATTATTACATTTCCATTTTCTTCGCTCAAGCAAAATAAAGTAGGTAAGAAAGGCCTCGAAAGGTGGAGAATGGGGAACGGAGTGTCTTAACAGTGTTAAGACACTTCGTATAAATAATTATTCCGAATGAGGGCCGTCGTGGCGCAGAGGCGTAGTGTCTATCTACGCCCACCCGTCGCGTTTGTAAGTTCGATTCCCACTCGGGGTAGATAGATTTTTCCATTTCCACTTCTTTGCTCTGAAAAATAGGCAAAGCGCGGCGTTGAGTTCCGCCACTGAACACGCAACGTCTCGAAAAAGGCGGAAAGCGGAGACGAAGAAAGCAGAGACTAAGCAACGAAGTGTCTTAACACTAGGTTCCATGGTTCCTGCAGTTCAATAAACAGGGAACTGCAAGAACCATGGGAGAACACATAAAAAAACTAAAGTACCTGTTCTATAACATCCAGCATTGCATACAATCTATCCATGGCTTCGTCCGGTTTCCCCACATGCATGGGGAGTTCAGCTATTAGCAATCTCAAGGAGAAAGGCACGAGGGTGCCAGTTCGATTCTCGTAGGATTCGGGGTAGAACTGAAAAATATATATTTTTAGGCTATAATTATTGTAAAAATACAATAATCGTTCCGTATTAGCTTACCATTGCACATAAGTTATTTAAAACATATAATTGAGTTTATTTTTTATGATTTTAAGTGCAATAAAGTATTATTATTAATCTATATTAACTATATACGAAGCTCGATTCAAATGTTTAGTCAGACAGTCAGTCAGTAAATCATTTCTAAATATTCTCTTAAACTATTTAGATGTACAACAATAAAAAAAATTAATAAATAAAGAAACATATACCTGATAAAACATATCAGGCTTACTAAAATCGCCAAAAGCTTCCGCCTCCTTTAGAAGAGGCTCGTACAATTTAATACGACACATTACGGCGAAACGAGTCAACCAGAGCTGTAGGGATCTTGGCGTGTGTTTTGTCGGTCTGTGCATTCTGCCTGCACCTGGGAACAATATATATATATATATATATATATATATATATATATATATATATATATATATATATATATATATATATATATATATATATATATATATATATATATATATATATATATATATATATATATATATATATATATATATATATATATATATATATATATATATATATATATATATATATATATATATATATATATATATATATATATATATATATATATATATATATATATATATATATATATATATATATATATATATATATATATATATATATATATATATATATATATATATATATATATATATATATATATATAGAAATCGAACCTACGATCATAATGGTATATTAAATTATCTTTTTTCCCAGAAAGAATTGATAGATATATGACTTCATATAAATTAATTACAATATATATATATATATATATATATATATATATATATATATATATATATATATATATATATATATATATATATATATATATATATATATATATATATATATATATATATATATATATATATATATATATATATATATATATATATATATATATATATATATATATATATATATATATATATATATTGTAATTAATTTATATGAAGTCATATATCTATCAATTCTTTCTGGGAAAAAAGATAATTTAATATACCATTATGATCGTAGGTTCGATTTCTACTAGGGAAAAATTAATTAAACAGGTTTCCTCTGTCCACCTTGCTGTTTGCAGGATACAGTATGAAATCAGACAGTTATATAGTAGAGTAGGTAGAGAAGAATTAGAGTTCACAATTCACCATAATTCTCCATCCAGAGGATTTATCCATTTAATGAACTTATTGACTACTTATTCCATAATTTATAAATAAATCTTTATTTGCTAAAAGTCAAATAAAAATTGGAAATACTATAAAATAAAATTAAAAATAAAAGATAATTTGTAAAATAACATCAACAAACAATTAAAACGTTATGGTAAAAAACGGTTATTATATGAAAAATAAAAAAAATATAAGCAACAATTATATAAAAACACTTTAGTTCCTTAGTCATGGCATTTTAAGAGTTCCACTTCAATATAAATAACTTGCCCCATTTCTATTTCTATGGTATAACAAACGAAAATGGTCGTATAAGAAGCTATAACTTCAGAAACAGTTTTAGCGTTAATTTGTACACAGTCAAAGTATAGAGGTATAACAGCGAAATCTCTCTGTAGTTTGTTAAAAGATCTTAATATGTTTATAACTATTACCTTAACGTTTAATACCTTTCTAGGTAACACTTCTAAGGCGGCACTAGTAGAATCAAAAGTAACTAAAAGATATAACTAGAAGTTAATTAGACAAAGTAAAAAATTAATTAGACAAAGTAGGCAGGGCCCTTGGACAGAATTTTTTTAAACCTAAACTTATGTTGCAAGCCCTAAGCACTAATCACTGAACTCCTGACCCTATAACATAATGGGCAAGGCACAATGGGAAAATTCAATACTTTTTTTATTATATTTAAATGAAAAGAGTTAAAACAACAAATGACTGGCCGTATACAAACAAAAATGTCAAAATATAAAAAAATAAACTACCCTCATTATAGTAAAAAAAATTATAATAGATACAAATCAACAAAAACAGATGTCACTATACATATTCTGAATCGCGCTATCGTTTCGTTATAATTTGCAGTATAAAGACATTAAAAAAATTTAATGAGTATGATGGTTACACGTTAAAAATATTTTATCTTGTAAGGGCTACAATTAGTCGACGAATTGTAGCCTAAGTAAACTAAATTATTTATTAATTTAAAGAAGCTTATACGAGGTTCAATTCTCGATTGAGCCAAAGAAATAGGTTGTTTTGGATGAAAAAGCGTTGTTGGTTTTCAGAGAAAATTGTGGTAGGTAATTTAATGTAAAATCTGTTGCGTTGTTTGCAAGATTTTTTTTAATTTAAGATAGCCGTTGTGGGCGTCACAGCGTGTGGCTATGAACGCGATGATTGTGGTTTTGATTCCCATTCGGAAAATATAAATTATTTTCACTTTCTTCACTATCAGAGTGAAGAAAATACGACAATCGTTGAGTTTCGCCACTTAACATTCAATGCCTCGAAAAGCATAAATCTGAGATATTGGCTTGGCTTACACTCGGTTCAGTATTACGCGGGATGCTGCATGAGGATACATAGCACAGTAGACTCCCGTATAACTCGATTAATATGTTACGCGTTGTATGAATTCGTGTTATAGGAAATCGCGTTGAATGATGAAAAACTTGTATAACGCGAATGATGTTTGCATGTAAAAGTGAATCGTATAAAATGTGATATTTGAAAAAAAATAATATACATTAAAACAAAACTATGTATATTTTATTTCATATGCAAATGTACATAGATATATAAAAAAATCATTATATCAAGTCTAAATATAGAAATGCATATGTAATTAAATTGACAAAGAAATATAAACTACTTCGTTAAACACAAAAAGATATAAGAACACGACCGCATAAAAATTAAATGTATGTACAGTGTTTAAAAGGGAAATTCCCGTATTTTATTCTATACCGCGTTATACGGGAATCGCGTTATATGAAAAAAGTCGTCGCACTTTTTTAACGCATTGTATGAAATCACGTTATACAGGAGTATTCGTTCTACTGTACATAGAAATATCAAGAAATATTGCTCCTCTGGATATAAAGCAGCAGTACTGGTTCTATACAATTTTTTAGGCTTTATTTCTTCGGCTTTATATATATATATATATATATATATATATATATATATATATATATATATATATATATATATATATATATATATATATATATATATATATATATATATATATATATATATATATATATATATATATATATATATATATATATATATATATATATATATATATATATATATATATATATATATATATACATATACATATACATATACATATACATATACATATACATATACATATACATATACATATACATATACATATACATATACATATACATATACATATACATATACATATACATATACATATACATATACATATACATATACATATACATATACATATACATATACATATACATATACATATACATATACATATACATATACATATACATATACATATACATATACATATACATATACATATACATATACATATACATATACATATACATATACATATACATATACATATACATATACATATACATATACATATACATATACATATACATATACATATACATATACATATACATATACATATACATATACATATACATATACATATACATATACATATACATATACATATACATATACATATACATATACATATACATATACATATACATATACATATACATATACATATACATATACATATACATATACATATACATATACATATACATATACATATACATATACATATACATATACATATACATATACATATACATATACATATACATATACATATACATATATATATATATATATATATATATATATATATATATATATATATATATATATATATATATATATATATATGGCCTTATTGATAAAAAGTCTTATAGAACGTTCGATAAATGTTTGTATTCATAAACGCTCTATAAACGTTCTATAACTAAAGTGTCTGACTGTCGCTAATATGAGTTATAAGTTCACAATGTTGCTACTATATTGAAGTCGAACGACTTGTTGCCGAAAATATCAGTTTATCCACAGATAATAAATGACAAACGCATCGACTTAGTATGATCACAGATAATATTACGTATAAAAATATATTGTTGGATCTGGCTGGACATGTAACGGCTTGATTTACGTCATTGTTATCACAAACTTGCTTAAGTTTTAAAAAATTAAATAAAAAAAAGTAAAACAACCCATGTATTTAAAAAAAAAAAAAATCTCTCGACGACACCAACATATGATCGCAGTAAACACCTGGATTTCACCTAATCACGACCCAGAACCTCTACGATCTAATTTTAAATCAATACGTAGGAGAATAATAAGAAATGTTGCCGTTAATTAATAAAACTATCATTTTGTAAAATTCTCGTCATCCAAAGAAAACAAGCCGCTTCTACTTCTGTGCACCTTATTTATTCTGTGCATTTATTATTAATAAACTTGTTAAAAATTAAATATATATATATAAGTTAAAACACTCTTATAGTAGGGTTCTCGGCTCTATAACTTTATGATAGGTTTATAGAACTGACTAGCACTAAAATGCTATGAATAGTTTTTTGACATATGTACCAAAGCGAGCCTTTAAGCATGCTATAACTTTTTATGAATAAGGCCGATAATGTTATAAGACTTTCTAACAAATTATTATATAATCCTTATTTCTATATTATCAAATACTATCAATCATTAAGACAATCTAGATGTTTCCATACAAAATATATAAATTTACTATAAAATCATTTTATTCTCACCTTGTCCCGCAGCACTAATTAGTGTAGCAGTCAAATTAACAGCAGCCCTCAAATATCCAGTTCTCAATAGTTCCCTGAGACCAGCTTCATCACGACTGACATGTTCAGCTCTAACCACTCCTCGACTGCCCGCTGAGCTCACACCTAGATATTTAACTGCTACTTCTTGTAATGCATCTGCCTGTTGATATGATTACTATATTAGAATACATAAAGTAAGAGTTTACTTTCCGCCTTTTTCAAGCCATTTGTGCTTTGAGTGGCGAAACTCAACCCTTTGTTTTTGTCTAGTTGCCAGTGCAAAGAAAATGGAAATAGAAAAATCCATCTGCCCCAAGTGGGAATCAAACCCACAAACCGTTTTTACATACAGACTCTATGCCTATGTACCATGACGGATTTTTACAGTTTATAATAACAATTTTTTACTGTTTAAAATATTCAACAGTGACTTGATGAGAATAAAATGTATATACAACTGAAATTAATTCAGCCGTATGAAAAATGTTACAGAAAAAAACTTACAATTTGTTTATATGTGAACAGATTATATTATAAAACAATTGTTAATAATCCCTCAGTATTAATCTAGAAGAAAAGCTCAAAGTTTTTTAATGGAGTTTTACTTAATTTATATGATGTCATATATTTACCAATTCTTCTTCTAGCACTAGACCTGGCATAGTCAAAACTTCTCTTTCTGGGAAAAATGATCCTTTTGGTGAAGATTGAGCCTATAAAAAGAGAAAAAAATGTATAGGCAAATAGCCAAAATCAAAAACTACCTGGCTTTTTTTACATTTTTGTATATTTCAATAAAATGTTTTACTCACAAATTTTGGATGCTAATTATTATTATAAAAAGTAACAAAATTACCAGTATGTATTATAAAACACAAAGCAAAGCAACATATTCAACAATTCATAACATTTATAATTTTTTTATACAAATTTTTTTATAAAAAATTCAAATATTGTATATTTGAATTATTAATTTGTATGAAAAATTTAGACCTATAGGCTTACGTCAACTTGATTCAAACCATAAATACCACTTACCAAAAACTAATAATAAGTATGGAAAGAGAACTAATGACTATTTAATACCTGAATATGTAAACGAACTGCCCAAAGAACTACAAGAATTGTATAAAAGCACCACGAAAATCAAATCACGTTTTAAAAAATATTTTTTAGAAAAACAATCTGAATTAACGAAATGACTCTCTGTACCCAGATAAACCCTCGAGGTTTTCGTGGTACTTAAATTTTCAAAATAAAATGTATTTGTTATGTATTGGCCAATAAATTAAAAAAAAATTATCAACAGAGGTACTGTGAGACAATTTTAGCTGAAATCAATATCATCATGGCTTCCAATATTTATCAAAATTCATTTACTACAAATGATAGGTTAGGTCAATTACACAGCTTTTTCATAACTGACAAGGTGTCAACCTTTAATATAAATATTACGAAATAATAATTATCAAGTGGATATACCTTAAGTAGTGTTTTCTTGGCTTCCTCATTGGGTATCCACGCATCTCTTCTTCTATCTGCTTCCTTATCAGCAGGTTGATTCTGAAAATATAAAAATTAATAATAACATACAGAGTTTAACACACACATTTTATTATTTTGCAAATACTATATATTTTTATAACTTACTTTAATACTCAACCCGTCCATAGCATCAGTTATAACAGATGTAGACATAATGTTAGTTTTAGTAGATCCTATTTGTGGTTCAGGGCCTATTGTGTCGAAAAACGTGGAAGGATCTGGAAGGTTAGCTGCAGGTATTGCTGTAGAGCCACTTACAGTTGGCAAAACATTAGTAAAATTCATTTCTTGCGACATATGTTCATTAAATGATGTTGTCATATCTTGTGGAAATATATTAGTCCCTGTAGATTGAGGGCGTGCTGTAAGAGATCATTTATCACATTTATTATTTTAATAACTATCATAATAGTTAATACAAGTTAATTATTATGTGAAAGCTTTATTTACATTCCGTATCTCCTAAGTATACACTTTGTATCATTTCAGATGGAGACGTTCCTATTTCATCGAAAAATTGGGACGCAGCCGGAACTTCATTTCCGCCAAAGTACTGGCTCAAACTGGGTTTATTATCCATTATTTAGTGATTATTTACATCAGGGAATATTGATAAAATCAAAAGTCAAAGAGACAGCTAAGATATGTGACGTTTTATGTGATAATGTTGCTATATTAGAAGAATTTATTGATTTCTAACTTTTATTATAGTTAACAATTCATTCTATAAGTAGTTTTGTTTACAATTTGACCTATATATTCTATTGGTAGTTTTATCGGTGCTTATAATTTTAGACGCTGGACGACTGGATAAAAGAGCTTTTCTTTGGCTTGGTTACCTCTTTTAGGTTGAAAAAACAAAACCGAAAAAAATAAACAAAGTATTGCTTATATATATATATATATATATATATATATATATATATATATATATATATATATATATATATATATATATATATATATATATATATATATATATATATATATATATATATATATATATATATATATATATATATATATATATATATATATATATATGTACTAAATATCAATTAATCTAAAATATCATTTTAGCGTATTAAGCATAATATCATAGCAGTGTAATTAAATATTTGAATTGAAGTGATCATAAATATGAGCTGTAAACACAACGGAAGATAATATATTCATATTTTAAACAAATGTCGTTGTGAAATTTCCAACTCCAAATATTCAGAAAATAAGGCACAAACAGGTTTATAAATAATACACTTTCAAATTCGTGTTATTCTATATATGATATTCGTTAAAATAAAAAAAATAATAGTAACTCTGAAAAATGTCAAACTTCAAAGTCAAGTAATAAAAAAAAAGATTTGAGAATTGAGATCAACAACTCGCACCTCCCCTTATTAGAACATTTTAGTTAAAAATATCTTTATCAGCAATTTTTACGGTACCTGATATTTACACACGTCGCCGGTACGTATTTAAGTGCACGCATGGACCGTTTAGATCATCCATTTTTGTATATTTGGTCGAATGTTAGTGGGTGAAATTTTAATTTATACATTACAAGTTTGTTTTATGTTATTATTAAACAATTACTCTATTTTTTGTAGGCACAAATGACGAACCAGGCATCCCCTGTTGAAGAACAGGAGAAGCTTCTTGATGAAGCGTTAAATATCGTCAAAGTTCAGGTAAACATATCCAATTAGACTTATGTATATTGTGAATATTTGATTTAGTCAGCTAGTTGGTTATTAATTTTGTTGCAGTAATCTTATTTTGTTATTGTGATTTTAAATTCAATAATTATTTTTTAGGCATTTCAAATGAAAAGATGTTTGGACAAATCAAAGCTAATGGATGCTTTAAAACATGCCTCAACTATGCTTGGTGAATTGCGGACATCTCTTCTTTCGCCTAAGAGTTACTATGAGCTGTGTATCCTTTAATATTATTTTATAAAATATTATAATTATTTATTTTATGTTTTTTGAGTACATTTAAAATATTATTACATTTTTTGCATATTTTTTTTTCAATATACCATAGATATTATTAATAATTATAAACAAATAATTTAAATGCAAAGGATAATCTTATTGCTAAGAAGCAATGTCTTTCTAGCAGACTGAAATTTTATAGCATTATTATGATAAAGAAAAGGTGGTGTACATATATATACATATGATACTATGTACTATTACTTAAAATTAATACATATGTAATTCTGAATTGTGTATAATTGTGAATACCTATTTATATCATCAAATATATCATCCTTCAAATAATAGTTACTTGTTTTTATTAATTAAGTTAAAAGCTTTCACAGTTATTATTCAGATTTTATTTCATAGTTTGGTAGCTTGCACAGCAACTGAGTTTTCATAAAATAAATTGGTGTGCTGAGGCCCACATACATTCAAAATTCTAAGGAATTATTGGTGTAAAATTCTTAATATTACTCCTCTCATAAATTGATATTTATTATTATTAACATATACTACAGAAGAAAGAGAGAAATAAAATGAAATGTGGTTTCAAATATTTTCTTAATTATCTAGTACAGATATGGCAATAACAGATGAGCTACGTCATCTAGAACTCTATTTGCTAGAGGAATTCCAAAAGGGACGTAAGGTGGCTGATTTGTATGAACTGGTACAATATGCAGGAAACATTGTGCCGAGGCTGTACCTACTGATAACAGTTGGTTTGGTGTACATCAAGACAAATTCTAATTTGCGTAGAGATTTATTGAAGGTAAATACTTCTTTTACTACTCTTCAAATTTGTATATTAAGATTACTAATTCTTTCCTATAATTTTTTCAAAAGAAATTAACTAAGAGTTGTTAATGTAATGACAATAGTAAATGTTCATAGTTATATATAGCTTTTACGTAAAACAAATTACCATAATATATTCAAGTTTTATAGCTTTCTTAAAATAATAGGCAATCATATAAAGATATACTTTCAATTAAATCCAATATTATTATGCAAAATATTTTGTATTGCAATATTCCTACAAGTGGAAGTCAAAGACAAATATGAGTACATAACTACTCAGCTACAATATTAATATTGTTAATAAAGCTTACTGAATGCTATATTATATTAAGATATAGTTAATTAATATTGTTCCAAATAAACTGAACTGGACTAAACTGTAAATAAACTGTACATACTTTTTGTTTCTTTACTTAATTAACATACTTGATGTTGACTTTTTATTTTCTATTTAAAAGCTTTTTGTTTTTCATATGGTGCTTGTATTTTTAGTACTTATTTAATTAATGAGAATAATTATTTTTCTTAAGAGCTCTCGAAAATCTTGATAGCGACACATAAACTGACATACGGACATGAGACATAATAAAGTAATGAAGGCCCCTTATCTTTTATCTTTAAAGGATTTCATTTGAGGTCTACACTTTGTAAGATAATGGTCGTATGGAATGCTGTTTAAAACAGGGGAAATATTAATGCATAAATAACTGGTAATAAATAACTGGTTTTTAATTGCTATAAGAATCTTATTTTTGATTACGGAATGCTAATAAGTGACAACTTTAATATTGGCTTTTGGGCCCTGATAGTGCTTGTTGCGACTTCAAAATGCATTAATGCTCACCTTCACTGTCCGAGCTCCTCTCACTATCTAACCAATTTTTTAATGATTCTACCAGTGCCGCTTACGAAATGCTAGAAATGAATTTGTAATAGTTCTAGACAGTCCGAGATCTTTTGGTAAGCTATAGAGAGATTTCACTGTTATATCTCTCGCTCCCATTTCAACCGCATATAAGCTAACTCTAAACCTATTAACCTGAAAAATTCGTTAGTAAGATCGAAATACTTGTTAAGTTTTCAGGGTATTTATTTCCCACAGTTCTACCAGTATTACGCGTTTGAGGCTTAAGTATTGGATCTGAATGTCGAAACTCCAATATCCTTAGGGATTCTGTACTGTTTCTCTTATGTGTCCATAATTTATTTAAAGAATAGTTTTTTTTTTGTTTTTTTTTTTTAGCTTCACCCTTTATCCCGCACATGGCAGGGTAGGCAGAGGGAACTGCAAGAACCATAGGAACCTAGTGTTAAGACACTCCGTTACTTAGTCCCTGCTTACGTCCCCGCTTTCCGCTGTTTTCGACGCATTGCGTGTTGAGTGGCGGAACTCAACGCCGCGCTTTGCCTTAGTTGCCAGAGCGAAGAAAATGGAAACAGAAAAATCCATCTTCCTCGATTGGGGATCGAACCCAGAAACCGTCGCGTTAGCCGTGTTACAGGCAGACGTTGCGCCTCTGCGTCACGACGGTCCTCATTATACGTATTTTTTTTAATTTAAAATATCGCATATTCTACAGGATCTAGTGGAAATGTGCCGTGGAGTACAACATCCTCTGCGTGGCCTTTTCTTAAGAAACTATTTGTTGCAATGTACGAGGAATGTGTTGCCCGATACAGTTGAAGCGCAAAATGAAAATGAAGGCACGGTGAGATTCGTTTTCTTTTTTTTTTTTTTAATTTGAATACATTTATTTTACGGATTTTTTTTTTAAGACAATTTCAGCAATTTTTTACTAATAATTTTTATAATTATTTTTCTTGTGTAATTTATGTTTTTGGAAAAAAAATAATGTCATTTATAATGATAAAATAAACTGTTATTATACACCATCTTAGTTATCAAAAATCTAGCCCAGTTTAGGTGTAACTGTGTGACCTATATGTAGTATATACGCCTTGTAGGTACACTTATTTCAATTGGCTTGTAGTCCGGATAGTAGCGAATCCGTATAACCGAGGGTCGGATAATCGAGTAACTGCTGTATTGTAAACAATTTTTAAAGTAATTAAGCTTTAATTTATATAAAGAATCTAGGAATATTAGAATGTTTTTTATATTAGTATCAAATATGATTTTTAGGTTCGCGACGCAATCGACTTTGTTCTCATGAATTTTGCTGAAATGAACAAATTGTGGGTTAGGATGCAACATCAAGGGCATTCTAGGTAAGCGACGGTAGTTAGTAAGTTAGTAGTGATATTAAGTAGTAAGTAATTGATTTGATTAATATTAATATGGGATAGAAAATATGTGGTGCACTTAAGACCATTGGGGTAAAATGGTACGGTAGCTAACTGTAAATATGTGGTTGGAAGGTCAAATCTCCATAAGAAGGATGAAGTATTTTACTATGTCCGCTTTAGTAAATTGCGGCGTTAAGTTCCGCCACTTAGCACTCTATGTTCTCAATTTGTAGTTGCTTTTTACCACCTTGGTCTCTACCAATATATCAAATTTGTAACTGGTTCTAACAAAATAAATATAGCTCATAAAGGGGGGTTGATTAGGGGGTTTGTTGGCAACGCATTCACATCCTCTTAGGGTAGAAGTTATGGACTAAGGTGTCCACTTAACATTAGATGGGCCTTTAGCTCGTTTGCCAGCTTTTATAATATAAAAAGAAATCAATATACAGGTGTATATATGACAGCCCGGCTTTTGTCCTTTAATTTTCTACAGAGACAAGGAAAGAAGAGAACGCGAACGTTCAGAATTACGTATCCTGGTCGGGACAAACTTGGTCCGTCTATCCCAACTAGAGTCGGTAGGAGAACAGGATTACAGGAGATTAGTTCTACCGGGTATATTAGAACAGGTAGTCAGCTGTAGAGACGCTATAGCCCAGGAGTATCTCATGGAGTGTATTATACAGGTGAGTGGAGGTTTGGTTCTGGGTTAAAGTATTTATAGTTATTGATTTCTAATAGCTTCACGCTTTATTCCCCACATGGCAGGGCAGGCAGAGGGGACTGCAGGAACTATGCAACTTAGTGTTAAGACACTCCGTTGTAGTTATTGATTAATATCTTTATAAATATTTTTTATTCATTTTTAAGTACAACCATGGCTTGCTTTAAAGTTAAGTTACGTAATATTTGTTCTCGACTATAATTACAAGTGGAGAAGAAAATATGTATCTCTAGGACCGTATTTACTAAGTAGCCACTCTTTTAGTTCTTATAGTTTACTTGGTCTTTTATCGTTATACATCTGATGTTACTGGAACATTAAGATGATTTTTACTCTGTCTCTATGTTGTATTATTTATACTGTTTTCCATCCATCCAGTAATTACGTATAAATATAAATTCTTGACTGAATGTATTATGTTACAAGCTATATTAAGTCCTTAATTTAATTTACGTGAACTAAAATATGTAAAATGAAATTGTAATTCATTTCGTAGACGACTTTGACTGTCTCCAATATGCCCAATATATAACATTTTATTTTTTAATTTTATTCAATAGAATGAATGCGATGAATACAAATATATTTTTTTAGCTTCACGCTTTATCCCGTTCGTAGCAGGGTAGGAAACTGCAGGAACTGTAGAAACCTAGTGTTAAGACAATCCGTGCCCGCTTTACTTCACGGCATTGCGTGTTAAGCGCTTGCCTAGTTGGAAAAGCGTAGAAAATAGAAATGAAGTAGTCCATCTTCCCAGAGTGGGAATCGAACCCACAAACCGTCGCGTTGACTGATTGTACTGTGCCACTACGGTCATTATAAATAATTCTTTATTCATTCCAGGTATTCCCCGACGAGTTCCACTTAGCAAATCTCCAGCCATTTTTAAAATCCTGTGCAGAGTTACAGCCCGGTGTCAACATAAAGAACATTATAATTGCTTTAATAGAGCGATTGGCGGCTTTTAGTCAGGTAAGGATTGTTAATGTTTTATATATATATATATATATATATATATATATATATATATATATATATATATACATATATACATATATATATATATATATATATATATATATATATATATATATATATATATATATATATATATATACATATATATATAAATATATATATATATATATATATATATATATATATATATATATATATATATATATATATATATATATACATATATATATATATATATATATATATATATATATATATATATATATATATATATATATATATATATATATATATATATATATATATATATATATATATATATATATATATATATATATATATATATATATATATATATATATATATATATATATATATATATATATATATATATATATATATATATATATATATATATATATATATATATATATATATATATATATATATATATATATATATATATATATATATATATATATATATATATATATATATATATATATATATATATATATATATACATACATACATACATCTAATATAGACGGTATGTAAGTATGTATATACTAATTTATTATGTTATAGTTATCTGTATGTTAACTAATTGAAGCTTATAAATATATTTTGTAATATTTCTTTCAGCATCTACTATCTTTTTTATAATTTTGGTTGTCAATTTTTTAGGTTATTTGGGAAATGTGTTTTTTTTTAATTTGTTTATTTATATTTATGTTTGCTTAATATTATGTAAAAATAAAATATTTTTAGGAACTGGTTGACATTATAATATAGGAAAGGTTGTGAGTTTGAGTCCCAAACAAGGGAATAGTTAATTGTGTCACTTTTTGTCTTTTCATTTTAATATTACCTCATCTTCACAGTCTATGCACGTAACCCTTTTGTTATATAATAAATTAATTATTACATGTATAGAATTAATATTGATCTTAATAAATTATCATTATTTGTTAGTTAAAACTACAGCTCTGCTTAGGCTAGTGTCCCATAGTTAATATCATAAAATTAATATCATAAAGAACTTAACATTATTTGAGGACCGTCGTGGCGCAGAGGCGCAACGTCTGCCTGTAACGCGACGGTTACTGGGTTCGATCCCCAGTCGGAGAAGATGGATTTTTCTATCTCCATTTTATTCGCTCTGGCATCTAAGGCAAAGCGCGGCGTTGAGTTCCGCCACTCAACACGCAATGCCTCGAAAACGGCTGAAAGTGGGGACGGAGTAAGCAGGGACTAAGTAACGGAGTGTCTTAACACAAGGTTCTTATGGTTCCTGCAGTTCCCTCTGCCTACCCTGCCATGTGCGGGATAAAAAAAAAAATTAACCATTACAAATAGGTTTCACTGACTTGAATAATTAAACATTAATTTCATAACTAATTACTTTCTAACAATAAAATCATAAAATATTTATTGATTTGCGCCCATATATACTAACGTAAACACTCAATTTCCTCTCTCTAATTTAGGCATAGCGTTAGAGAAGAATACAAAATGTTAAACCAGCATATCTCCCTCTCGCTCACACACTCTCACTCTCACACATTCTCTTTCTACTGTTTGCCCCTTCTCATTTTCAGTCTCATTTACAGGTGAAGTATACGAATTTTGCTTATTGTTATTGAGAACTTATTAACTTCATCTGAAAATCCATTATAATTAATTATATTAAATTAACGATTATAATTTCTTGTATATCATACTTATTTATATGATAAAAATATTCTTTATTGAAATGTTTTTTAAATTTTTGTTATTTTTCAGAGAAATGAAGGCAATGTGAATTTAAGCGTAGTTTTAGAAGATGGGAAGGAACAAGAAGTGCAGCTCTTTGAAGTGTTCTCAGATCAAGTGGCAGCTATTACTCAGGTATTAGTTTTAGTTGTTGATTAACGTCGCTCATTTTATTGAAGTATTTTATGCAGTAAAATTTTTTTTAGCTTCACGCTTTATCCCGCACATGGCGGGGTAGGCAGAGGCAACTGCAGGAACCATACGAACCTAGTGTTAAGACACTCCGTTGCTTAGTCCCTGCTTTCTCCGTCCCCGCTTTCCGCCTTTTTCGAGGCATTGCATGTTGAGTGGCGGAACTGAACGCAGTACTTTGCCTAGTTGCCAGAGCGAAGAAAATGGAAATAGAAAAAAATCCATCTTCCTCGAGTGGGAATCGAACTCAGAAACCGTCCGAACCGTTTACAGGCAGACGCTTACGTCTCTGCCCCACGACGGTCCTCCAAAGAAGGAAGGATTTAATAATTACTAATTATTAAGCCATACATATATAATAATTTGGAAAAACAAAATAAGCTTTTGGGTTTGATTATTATAAATAAAAGGAATAAAAGCAAGTACATACTTGTAGTGGACAGGTGCATATGCATTTGAAACACCTAAAGACATATCAATACTAGGACATACTAGAAGACGTTTCACAAGGTAATTTTGTGAAAAGTAATACTGATAAAAAATTTACACGCAAACTCGCACACGCACACGCACACGCATACACACGCACACGCACACACACGCACACACATATACATATACTTCTTTTCACAATTTTTTGCAATGCTTTTTGTGACTTGTTTAAATTTTACAATCAAGATTTCCCATGGAATTGAAGAATGTTAAGACGAACCATAATGTTGAGACAAATTGTTTGACAACTTCAGATCATTAGATTGACAACAATAGACCTCCAATGTCTTATAGACACAAATATACACATACAGATAAACACATTACCTCTTTTGCATCATGTTTGTAAATTAATAAATATATAGTATTTTTCTTTTTATACTAGAGTCGCACAGACATGCCGCCAGAGGACATGCTGGCTCTGCAGCTGGCTTTACTCAAGTTGGCTCAACGATGCCATCCGGATAAGCTGTCCTACGTGGACAGGGTACTGTCTCACACGGATAGGATATGCAGTGATATACATCAGAGCAGGTCGGTTTGTTATTTTTTTTATTAATTAAATGATTATATATATTTTTTAATTTCCGAGATCGTACAATGTCACTATTTAAAAAGTTACGAAACGACGTTTGTGTGTTGAAGGTTATTACCATATTAATAAGTTCATAAATTATAACGCGCCTTGGGAATGAAATGCTCGCTCCAGTCTAGTTCAAGAGTATCATTGTCACTGACAAGAATTGTTGAATTGTAAATTTTAGGCAAAAAAAAAAAATAGAGACACTCCCGCTTAGTTTTATGCGTCGGTTCTTTTCTGGTCTGAGGCATCGACTTTAGCTAACTGGTGGTAAATTAAATAAATTATTGAAAGTTCATAAAGTGCACGTATCTTCTTATTTTTAATTAAATTATGACTTAGATTTTAAAAGAAAATATATTTAAATTTGAAGGCGGCAAGATATGAACTTGCACTTCATAGAAACCGCTCAAGCGATCTGACCACTAAGCAATATGTTTTCCATCACGTTGCGTCGAAATTCGCTAAAATATTATATATCTGTCAATTTGGGTTTAAATTTAATTTACATTTAAATTGATGTGTCAATATTTAATGATATACTAAATGAGTCAAATTGTTGTACAGATTATAAAATAAATGATACAGATAATAAAAGTCCTGGTGAAAATTAAACTAGATTATAATTTAACTTTTTCCTGTCAATCACTCTGTATATAGACCTCCTCGTGGATGCATCAGAGGTATGAGTCTTCTACCTTGTGCAACCAGCCTAATCACACCATCTTAGATTGTTTTTTTAATTACAATTGTTTTACACTTTTCAGTGGGAAACCCCATCTGGAACACAACACGCCAGTGTTCAAAGAACTGATGAAGATCCTCAAACTACCCGCAGACCACTACAAGAACATACTAACACTAATAAAACTACAAAACTACAGTCCACTGATCAACCATCTCAACCAGCACGGCAGGATGATGATAGCCGTGCACCTGGTCACTGATGTGCTGGAGAGTGACACCACTGTTTCCACTCCTGAGGATGTGAGTGACTTTTTTTCTGTTTTTTATTTTTTTTTATATATTTGATCTGCAATGACTGGCAATTTTTCGTCTTTTGTTTTTTTTTTATTATAAATTGATCTGCAATCAGTCGTCAAGACTATACTAAGCGGATAAGTTCTAAGTATTAATGGCAATGGCATTAGTTATTGGTGTTGGTATTATGATATTACTACTATGGAGTTTGAAGTGGGGAAATATTTTGTTTTAATGGTCTAGCAACGTCATGAATTTCCTGAAAATGTTTGAAAGGCATTTTATTAAGTAATAAGTAGATTATAATATTTATTTTTTTAAGTTTTTTAAGTATGTATGTATGTATGCTTAGATGTAACATAACCTGCTAAATTATAATTTTTTAAATTAATCTAATTTTGTTAATATTTTTTCCTATCTCAGGTAGAAGCTGTGTTGTCAATGCTAGATGTACTGGTGCGGGATCAAGCAGAGCAGGATAACAGCGAGTCCGAAACAAACGATTATACTGATGATGATATGATGGAAGAGCAAGGTCTACTTGCCAGGTAGTACACGGTTCAATCCTGCTAAATTCATTATCCCCTAGGTAGTTTAGTATAATATTTAAAGAATTTTCAATGTTTATATATGTTTTATATGAATTGACTGCTTTATACTTTAGAAAAATAACATTTATGTTATTCTCGCAGAATAGTCTGCACCATTTGACTGTAAGTTGGATAAAAAAGACTTTTAATCTGAGCACAGCACTACTTGCACTTAGTGATAAGTGTTCTGTTTAAGTGCAAGTAATGAAGAAAATAAATATAGTGACAAGTATAAGTCTAAGGACCGTCATGGCGCAGAGGCGCAACGTCTGCCTGTAACGCGACGGTTTCTGGGTTCGATCCCCAGTCGGAGAAGATGGATTTTTCTATTTCCGTTTTTTTCGCTCTGGCAAACTAGGCAAAGCGTGGCGTTGAGTTCCGCCACTCAACACGCAATGCCTCGAAAACGGCGGAAAGTGGGGACGGAGAAAGCAGGGGCTAAGCAACGGAGTGTCTTAACACTAGGTTCGCACGGTCCCTGCAGTTCCCTCTGCCTACCCTGCCTTGTGCGGGATATAGTGTGAAACTAAAAAAAAAAAAAAAACAACTATAAGTGACAACTATAAGTTTACTGAACTCACACCTAGCGTATAACACATTGTGCTCCATGTGCGAGCAGACTGATCCACCACTTCAAGTCGGAGTCGGCGGACCAGCAGTACCTGATCCTGTCGGCGGCGCGGCGCGCGCTGCAGGCGGGCGGCGCCGCGCGGCTGCGGCACACCTTCCCGCCCATCGTGTTCCACGCCTACCGCCTCGCCTTCACCTACAAGGACCTCAAGGATCAGGTCACTGGTTTTTGTAGACGTCAATGTTGTTCATTACAAATAAAAATAGTTAATTTAAATGTCGTTTTAACATTTTAAAACGAAATTATATAAACGCGATTTATTGTTAGGAAGTACATAACGGTTAAAGGGATTTTTGTAGTATGATAAGTTTCTTCATTTGTATTCAATAATAACTACCTCTCGCGTTCTACAGCATGTATAAATATCGTGAAAGGGCAAAAAATATCCTGTGCTTAAACTATTGATGATTCTTGACTATTAATTTGTATACAACTTAGAAACAGTTTATGCTGTAAATAGTCTCGACAAAGGCCGCTCTGTCATATATATTCGGTATAGCTGTGGTTTGCTGTGACCTGCTGCGTTTAGTTACGCCTTTAGTGAGTCTCGAAATGGATATCGAAATTAAAAATAGTTTAAGTATCATCACATTAGGTTACTATAACAGTTAAAAAACAATAAAGACTAGCGAACCAATTCAATAAAATTGGAAATTTAGCTTTAAAAAAATGCTTTGTACTGAGGCTTAGTAAGTATTTTACTGTGTGATAGTTGTCAATTTGATTCCCAGTCTATCACAACCAAGTTATTCTTAATCTACCACTGTAAATTAACAATATGCAATATTCAGTGCCATGCATAAATGCATGCATGCATACATGCATGCATATTCAAGCAGCATGTCTTGAATTGAAGTGGAATGCGAAGAATGGATTGTCTTAATACTAGATGAAACTCAACTGAACTGATTTCAGGATGAAATGTGGGAGAAGAAATGTCAAAAGATCTTCCAGTTCTGTCATCAGACCATCAGTATGTTGGTGAAGGCCGAACTCGCTGAGCTGCCTTTAAGGTATATCTTTTAATCTGTTTTTTATTTTAATTTATCAATTAGCATATAGTAGTAAAGTATAGTTTTAGATGATGAATTAAAAAACATTTAACTAAATACATGGACGACAATTACAAAAGACATTTGTCTTTTGTAATTGTCTTTGTCAAATTCCAAATGTCACTATCAAAAGTTTGGTATTGAAGTTAAAGGTGTGTTATTAAATTATTTTCGTAATAAAAATATAATTTTAGTGGCCAGCAATGGCAAAAAAGTTAAAATATGTAAATTATTATGAATCCAATTATCATTGTCTGAATAAACAAAGGAATTAATTCTTTAATAATATTAATGAAAATAAATTGTAACAATGGAACGAACGTAAGGTTAGGAGGTACTAGGTTCGATTCCCTTTGTGTCGAAATTAAAAAATCTAAATACATCTCCAATATTTACTATATGTAAAATAAGTTACATTCTCTTTATGAATTTAAATAATTATATATAACTTTTAACTTTATATATAACTTTTTCGAGGCATTGCGTGTTGAGTGGCGGAACTCAACGCCGCGTTTTTGTTTTTTTTTAAAAATTAAATTAACCACTTATGTTTTCAAAATATATTACGATTAAAGTAAATATTCTTTTTTTTCACAGATTATATCTACAAGGAGCACTCGCTATAAGTGAAATAGGTTTTGCTAATCACGAAACTATTGCGTACGAGTATTTATCTCAAGCGTTTTCGTTGTACGAAGATGAGATATCTGACAGTAAAGCGCAGTTGGCTGCGATCACGTTGATTATAGCTACGTTTGAACAGATCAATTGTTTTGGTGAGTCCTTTTTGTATTAATACTAGTTTTTTTATGATTTTTAAAGTGTTAAGGTTGAAAAAAATACTTTAAAAAAGCATATAAAAATGTTCAACGAAGCGGGATCTGAACCCGCGCCTCTAGCAGACCGTGCAAGTGCTCTGAGCTCTGATCTCTAAGCTCTCTGAATTATTTTTAAAAATAAAGTTCTAAAGCGGCAACGGAGAAAGCAGGTAGTAACGAAGTGTCCTAACACTAGGTTCATATAGTTCCTGCAGTTCCCTCTGCCTATAACTGCCCTGCAATATATATAATGCGTGAAGCTAAAAAAAATAAAAAAAAAGAAAATTCTGAAGTATTTTTAATACTAGTATTTGCATTTTTTGCCTATATTGTATATATGTGATACTTTAGATTTAATTGTCAATTGCATTATAATGTATTGAATGTGGTATTAAAATCCGTACTTTGCTGGGAAGCGATGGCGTTTTATATTACATAAAGACGATCAGTTAAGATTTTAATGTTTAGAAGGGAAATGTTTGTTTTAAAGAACAGTTGCATGAGTGCTAGTTACAAGAGGCAACATACTTATAAGAGGTCACCTAGTTACAAGAGGCCACCTACTCACAAAAGGTCACCTAAACACAAATAGGGGCAGTTACCTACTCAGATAATAAATGTCTTTCACTTCCCCGCACTGGTATTTCAAAGCACAGTATTTAATCTGTACATATGAAGCATTAATGGTTCCCTAATTTTCTCAGAGAAATATCCAGTTTTTTTATACTGTAATATAAAATATTACGTCAGTATATATGGAGGAAACGTAACATAAATCGTTATATATTTTTTCCGAGACAAATTTTTTAATAACACTTTCAGTACATACATTTCATACATAACAAAAAAGTATCCGCCCACGGCTCTAATTTTCAAACTTATAAAAAACATACAACATATAAAAATGATAATATATAATAAAGAATAAATACGCAGGGACGGATAAAAGCAGGGAACTAAGCAACGGAGTGTCTTAACACTAGGTTCGTATGGTTCCTGCAGTTCCCTCTGCCTACCCTGCCCATGTGCGAGATACAGCGTGAAGCTAAAAAAAAAAAAAAGAATAAGTATATAAATAAAAAAATAATATATAATAAATAAAATAATAAAAAAGGTGCAGAGAACGCGGAACCGATGCGCACGCAATGCGCCCTCGCCGCCAGCAAGTTGCTGAAGAAGCCGGACCAGAGCCGCGCCGTGGCGCTCTGCTGCGCACCTCTTCTGGAAGGGCAGGAAGGACGGCGAGGAGGTACGTGGAGTGATGTTTGGCGGAACTTAACGCCGCGCCTTGATTTGTTGTCGATAGTGTAGTGGCGGATCTCAACTATTATATATAATACTATTTGGTTTGGTTTGGGTGTTTCATTTCTGTAGGTGGTAATTGAACTTTGAATCGTTTTCTGTTAGAAGCAAGCGAGGTTTTATTGTAGTTTTTAATAGTTTGACACAAGCTTTTATTAATACTAAATGTGTGGAGATTTTTAAAAATTATATTTGGTTCTCAATAGTACGATGCTAATGCCAAATGTGTGCAAAAAGGATATTTGGTTCCATATTTTCTTTATGTATTTATTTATTTGATTGTTTTTATCGCTACATTTAATAGAATCGGACGTTACCTCGCGGAAGTCTATCTTAAGTAAGAAAGGAACTTATATATAGCTACTTCCGTTATGCAACAGTAGTTACACAATGAAGTGCATTGCCCGCAGCAATACAAGTGTAGGTGTTGTCAATTAATTATAGAATACATGCGGCAGTAAATATAGTTGAAGTATCCTATTATTGTGGAAATAATTTAAAGTGGGGACGGAGTAAGCAGGGACTAAGTAACGGAGTGTCTTAACACTAGGTTCTTATGGTTCCTGCAGTTCCCTCTGCCTACCCTGCCATATGCGGGATAAAGCGTGAAGCTAAAAAAAAGAAAAAAAAAAAAATAAATATTTTCTTCTTGCAATTCCGTCATGCAAAGCGCATAGCGACTGAAAATAATCTAAAATAGATCCTAAGGTCAGTTCATCTAGACTGTTCGCATAACGCCGGCAGTGGGCGCTGAACTCGTCGTCGCGCGCGCTGGACTGCCTGCGCAAGGCGGCGCGCGTGGCGCAGCAGTGCATGGACGGCGGCGTGCAGGCGCAGCTGCTGGCCGAGCTGCTGGGCCGCTACGCGCTGCTGCGCGAGCGCGGCAACGACGCGCTCACGCACCACCTCATCGAGGCCGTGAGTACATACACCCCTCCCCTCCCCCTCCTAGGACAGTAGACTGGGAGACATACTACCCTCCCCTGCTCCTAGGAGAGTAGTCTGAGAGACGTACTATCTACATTTCCCCGCTCCTAGGAAAGTAGCCTAAGAGAAGACCTACCCCCCTTCTCCCCGTATACATACTATCCGGCCCTATAATACTGCAATACACATCTATACTCAATTGCCTATCATTTCATTAACAACAAATAGGACTCAGGCAAAATGTACTTTCGATTATTCGAATGTGTACAACTAATCCGGTTAATCGAGTTCCCGTTACAGTTAATAACTCCAAATCAATTTTTAAAACTCTACAAATCTTTAAACATACCATAATATAATATATCGTGTGTCTCCTGTAGATAATCCAAAAAATCCGCGAGGAGCTCGGCAATTTGGACCAATCTGAGGAAGTGGAGCAGATCACCAAACATTTCCACAACACGCTCCAGCACATCAAGAACAGGATGGAGTGCCCCGACCCTGAGGGTTTAGGATACGAGGGACTCGTTCTGTCCTAAGAAGATGGATAGTATGAAAATATTTATATTCTGATGAAACATTCGAAGGTATCTTTTAATACTTTTAATGTAATGTTATTTTGTTAGAATTGGTTTTTTTTTAACTTCTATAATGCACTTTATTTGATTTTTTTTGGTATAACAAAAAAAAATTGTAGAAAATGTGAACAATTTTTAAATTTATCTAACTCTGTTACTACTTGTACTAGAATTCATTTTAAGTGCTGGAATAGATTTCTGAGTGTAAAGCGATGGTTGTGGGTTTGATCCCCAGTCGAGGGTATAATTATTATAAAAAAATCTTGTTCTAGAATGACGGCGCTAATGTTAGCTGTCATATTATGTTTATAATAATACATTAATATAAATGACATAGCTTTAGTTTATTTTTTAGTTCATATAATATACTAAGTATAGTAGTACTATTATTATATTAGAGTTATAGTAAATGATTATTAACTATAATTAAATATATGAATAATGTATATTATGAAGCAATATATGAGATTGGTTGAATTTATTTATTGTTTTATTGAATTTTGGTGCTTTTACGTGCCTTTTGGTTGCTCCTTTTATTGTTTTTCATTGAGTTTATAAGAATGACCTATGAATAGGATTTTATTTTGTTAATAAAAGAAAGAGAAGTAACAAATCATACTCAAAATAATTACCAAAGTGAGAATTGAGACTGAGCATCCGAGAAATTTGTTGGCATATATAATTTGAAACTTAAGTAAAAAATCAGAGTTGTATATTATCGAATTCAATTCAATTTTTCTATATCACGTACAATAGGTCAAAGTATTTCGAGCTTACTAATGAACTGGCCAGGAATAGGTTTAGAGTAAATTCATACGAGGTGGAAGTAGGAGCGAGAGGTATAACAGCGAAATTTCTCTTTATCTTGCTAAAAGCTCTCGGCCTGTCTAGAACTATTACTAATACATTTCTAGAACGTACTTAAAAGGCGGCATTAGCAGAATCATTTCGAATTTGGTTAGGTAGTGGGAGGAGCTCGGACAGTGAAGGTGAGCGTTAATGTATTTTAAAGGGGCCCTTTAAACCTACACTTGGGTCGCAAGTCCCAAGCGCTGCTCGGGACTCCTCTTTCTACAACGCGATGGCACCCGCACGTTGAATCAATGGAATGCTAAGCAGTTTCTTCTCATTTTTTTTAAAATCAGTAATAAAAAAAATAATAATATAAACTTTATTATCTTAATTGTTACAAAATCCTATTCCCTTGAACATTATTTCTGTTGTTCATCATAATTTTCTCTTGGCGTTTCTTCTCTTCTTTGAAAGCTTCCTTGTTCGCCTTCTTCTCCACTCGCCGTTCCTTTCTATATTCTTTGAGGAGACGTTTTCTTTCTTTCTTCTCTTCTGGTGTTTCGTCTTTGGGTCTGTGAATTATTTATGTATTAGTATATATTCATTTATGGTTTTTTAAGATTTTCAATAATATTAATTCTTTAAAATCTAAATGTATACTTCTATAATAATACTATTATAAATCTGTAGAGTTGGTTTGGTTGGTGTCGCTAATCTAAGAAACTACTGCTAATCAATGTTTAGAGGAAAACCTATTTATCTACAACATAACCTATTATAGGTACATTAATCGTTTTGATATAGAATGTAATATCATTAATAATATGACGGCGGAAGCTAGACGTGAAGATTAAATCTAGTATATATGTAGGAAATGCCATAATGCCAAATGCTCGTTTGTAATTGGGTACCCAAAATATACCTGTATATTTGTATGTATCTGACATGGCGGCTATTATCAAAACTACTTATAGAGGAAAATATTTCGAGGTAATATACAAAAAACTATTTAATAATTATTAATAGTTTGGGTACAGCATCATTTTTTCTATTTCACGATATTTATACGTGCTATGTAATGCGTGAGGTAGACATCATTAATTACGAATAACGTACTACGAAAATACTATTAAACGTTGTCAATCTGTCAGCTTTCATTCAAAAAAATTAACCAAAAGAAAGAGATATATCTCTGTCCCGCTCTAACAGTGTAGTGTACGATTGCGTCATATTTGACAAATGGCGTTTTATTTTGGACCGATAATTTAATGGTTTGTTGTATTAAAATATATATATTTTTTTTTATTTTTGAAAATTTTACTTCTTTTATAATTTTTCCAGGTTTCTAAAGGCTAGTTCATAATATGCTTGAAATTATGGTCGCCATTACAGCCTCACCTGTAGAAAAACCTAATGACTTGTCCAAGCATTATATTGAACCTATAGTGAACGAGAGAGACAAATTCGTTTCCAGATACATTCATTTTAAGTTTTCTAAAATATATTTATTTCTATAATAATATAGATATATTTTATATTACTTAAATTAGTTATTATTTTAAATACAACATTAAATATATAATTTTTAACTATATATACCTTATAGATAGTACACTCAATGTAGATAAAACAGTATCGGCATTCGTCTGTCCGTCTTCATCAGCACTCTCATCCATATTTTGATTGATTTCATTGAATTTTGCTAAAGACTTCAGTGTGAGTTTATTATGTTTTCCAAGAGTGTCTTCTGGGAGACCGGTTTTAGTATTGATTTTTATTTTATTGGGCTTCTGAAAAGTATTTAATGAACTCAAAGATGTCAATTTATCTTAACTTGGTGTGATTTAATGACAGTTGATAACAGATCACTCAGAGACCCGATTCAGTTTAATGTAAAGCTATTTTTAGTTTAATTATATAAATAATTAATAGTGCACTAATAATTTTGAATATTATTGTTATAAATACTTTAAACAATGTAAAATATTGCCACCTACGATACTCAAAGACAAAGCAATAGCCAAATTTCAGCAACATTGTACATTACATGTCAGTCAGTCACTAACGAAACCTAGTTAATACCTATATATTTTTAACTTACCATTATTTAGATTTTAGCATTCACTATTTGTGCTATACCTTTTTAGAAAGATAACATAAATTTTATTTTGTTACCAGACTAAATAAAATTAAAATGATTAATTCTCCCTGAGTGAGAATCGAACCCATAGTCTTCATCTTTACAATCAATATGTTGTAATGAATTTCAGATACTACCTGCCTCAAGTGTATTTTCCAGATAACAATATTTTCCTTCAAAATAAACAGTTTTAACATACCTTCGGCTCTTCAATGACTTTGGGATGATTGTACAAATTGGAATAAGTGGAGAGTATAGTTTCACAGTCCCATTTCTCCTTCTCTTCCACTTTCATTGTAACTAGATCGTCTTCCGACGATTCCTCTTCTATATCTTGGAGACGTTGTATTCTGCGAATGGATTGATTATTAACATTAAAAACATAACTGCTTTGTTAATTTTATGTAAAATACAACTATTTTATACCCCACGGTTAGGTTAACAATTATCACGGATAGTAAAAACACGTGCAAATGCTTCACAAGCAACTACAACTGTTCAAGTTCGAACATCGACTATACTTTTTACTAATGCGCGTCTACGAGATCTTTAAAATGGTACCAAAATTTAAATTCTAGGTCTAACACTCGCCTTTCTAAGTGTGCGCATTTAAAACGCTTCCACAAATAATATATGTACAATGGTAGGCGACATTTGTAATACTGCAAAGATTTTTTATTATGAAAGTTATGAAAAATATAAAATTTTCCACCCTGTTTAAAACTTCTACTCTCTTTCCTATTTCAACTTGTCCTTGTAGAAGACAGTAAGTTGCTTCCGCCAATAGTTAAATCGCATAAATTTCTTTTTCTACCCGCTATATATTTTTTCCTACCCGCATTCCTTTTCTACGCACGCCTACTGTTTAAGTACGCAGTTAGCAACGACCTCTCATATAGGGAACCCGCGCGCGCCCACCGAGCTGCACGGTGACTAGTGCCTCATGTGCTGGAGACTCTTGATGCTTTGGATTGCTGATACGGCTGAGGACGTCCAAAACTAAGGAGCAGAACTCTCAAGGTAGGCGTGCACTCTATCCCACAGATACCTTTTCCGCAGACCACACCTCTAATAATTTAAAAATACAGTCCACTTCAAAACCCGCCGTAACATAAGTACCCTTTTATTTTATCAAGACTCTTCGTATAGTTACTAATCTCAGGATTTATTTTGTTGAAAGAACTACTAAATCACATTTGTCGAAGGAAGCTCTATTCTACGATACATAACATTTTTCGTTTCGATGTAACCCACTTTACTTGCGAGCAGTGTAAATACTCATATACCTACTTCTATATATATAAATATAATTACATTTATTTAAAGTTCAAATTAAATATATCTTAATATTATTTTATAACATACTATAGGGGTACTATAAGGTTGAGGACCGTTGTGGCACAATTGCAACTGTAAATGGAGACGGTTTGTGGGTTCGCTGCCACTCGGAGAAGAGGGATTTTTCTATCCACTCAACACACAATATCTCGAAAAATGCAAGAAGCAGGGACTAAGCAACGTTCTAACATTAGGTTCCTATTGCTCCTGCAGTTTCCTCTGCCTACTCTGCCATGTCCCGAACATAAAGCGTGAAGACATAGGGGTAAAAACGTACATCATCCATATCTAGATTCTCCTTCTCCCACTCACCTGGCAATCTCCATCTCCTTCTCCAGCTGGTACCTCCGCTTCGACTCCTCGAACTCCTCGGCGGCGCGCAGCAGCATGTCGTGCGTCTCCGGCATGAAGCCCTCGATCTCGTCCAGGTCGAGAGCGCCTAGCTCCGTGTCATCGTATTCTGCGAACATCTGTTGAGAATAAACAATTTTTATAACAAGGTAAAAATAAACTTCTTTAGTAAAAAAAGAAATCAAGGTGTTTTGATGAAGGCTGTCATTACAGTGTGTAGCTAATTAATATACTATTATACTAGAGGTACAGTTTTAGTAATATTTGTAAGATATTGCTGACTTAAAAAGTCTAAATACAATTTAATGCACCATCTCCAAACACACACAAACATACATAAACACCACAATTTAATAATATTATATAAACTACTAATACTAAAGTTATTTAAAACATATACCTTTTCAAATCTATTATCCAACAATGACAGTCCCTCATTACGTCTGATGACACTTGATGACATGGAGTATTGGGAGAAACGGGATTTTGTGTCATCTTTGTCCCAGGATGGCATTTGTGGTCTTCTGTCCTGAAATATAGGTATTTCATTTTAATTTGATACACGATTTAAAAGCATGAAAGAAATTAAAAGGTTCTAAATAAATTGATATTTTCAAATATAAATACAGAAATAAGTATGTTTCTTTATTACACAATATAGAATTTAAAATCACATTACATAATTTAATTTTTCAATATGAGTACAGAAAAATAAATCTTTAGGCCATGTAGAATTTAAAAAAGGTGATAGTTTAATACTAAATGTATTGCAATAACAGCTTTTAGAATTCTTTAAATTATAAACAGTCTTATACCTGTGATCGTTGGCTGTCATCATCTGAATCTAGGTCTGAAGCAAAAGCTTTGTCTGAATCTTCATCATCATACATACTGTCAGTCATCCTCCTCATTCTCTTCATAATCATCATCACCTATTAAAAAAATATGCTAAAATTAATATAATTATATCTTATTTTTCAACTAACTAATAACTAACAAATCTAAAAATAACTTTTCCCACCAAGTAACTTTAACTAAAACTAAATAATTTTAAGGAGGAATGGAATTCACATGTTTTACTCACAACATTGCTTTTGTATGTGCACTATAATTTAATATTATTCTAATAAAAATATGATTTCATAACCAAATAAGTAAATAAGAAAAAAAAGAAATAATAAACATATAAATATTGTATACCCCCTTCTCCCATAGCCAATTCTATAAAGTTATCTTCTAATTGATTGTCAGGATCTTCAAAATCAAAATCTTCATCTAATGCTGCAACCACTTCTGGATCCAAATCTAGACATAAACCTAAAAGAAAAAATATTTAAATTTTATTTTATTTTGAGAATCATTATCAGAGTAGGAAAATATTCTATGACATTTATTTTTATTTTTTTTAAGCATAGATTGAAGTGAAAATATACAAGTCAAACAACAAATATATTTAATATAACTTCAAAATGAATTAAATATATCATGAAGTAAAATTAAAGAAAATAATGGAATACCTTGTGAAGCAGCTTTATTCAATAAACCCACATCTTCTTCTACTTCTGAAGCAAAAACTGAGCTTGGTAGTTTTATATTATCGGTTTTCTCCTTCTCTATATCAATATCTTGATCTTGGCTTTGAGTGTCAACTTTCTCTTTCCTTTTATGTGTAGATTTCTAGAAACATGTGTTAATATTTTTTATAATTATAAGAAAAAAATAATAATCAATCAATTTGTATATCAATACTATTTATAAGATGATAATAATAAATATTAAATTACTTTCATATTTCTAAAAAAACATTAAAAATAAAAATTAAACAATCTGTAATCTTAATTAAGCAACTTTTATTTCAAAATAGATTTGTAAGAGATTTCTAACTAAAAATAAATAAATAAATAATTGTATAAATTTGTTCTAAAATAATTCAATAATGACTCACAGGCTGCAAAACCATTGTAACCTCTTGAGTATCCTTAAGATGTTGCAGATAGTTGTAATCATCATCAAAATAGATTCCATATTTATGTTGTTCTTGTTTCCTTTGTTCTAGAGTTAATTCCTTAAATAATACGTTAATTATCATTAGTGAAACTGAAAATATACATTTCAAACAATAATTATGTATGTGTATTATATTTTGACAGTAAAAGGTTTCTTACAGGATCTTTTTCTTTTCTAGTAGGTACGTTAGCGTTTACAGGGACAAGAACGCGTTGTGGAGCACTTTCGTCAGCAGCTAGGGGATCTCTTTGAGATCTATGTACTAGATTGAACGTGACCGCTTTCTTTCTATCTATAAACTTCTTTTTAGTTTTCGGCTGAAAGAGAACACTGTTTTAATACACTTAACCATTCACTAACGTTATAAAATTGTGTGAGAGTATTGTTTTTACCATTTTGAGTGATTTTTATGTAAAACTTAAGAAATATAAATATTTCAACGCAAAAACATGTGTTGTTTTTGTCTTTACAGATTAAAAAGGAATTTTGGTTGACAGTGACACTTAAGGTATACTAATATTCCGTTAACGCTTCTTCAATGTAACATATAAATATTTTTTTACTTTGTTATTTACTGTATTATTTGCTTGATAGACTAAAAATAATGGTGAATTTATTTTCAATAACATTATTTTTTCTTCATTATAATATTATATCGTTATTTCCATGTAAATAAGTAATTCTTTTGTTTCTTGACATTTTATTTTTGACAGAGAACGGATTTTATAACAACATAACCTATAAAATGATTCTATCTAATAATTTTAAGATATTTTGTTCAAATTACAAAAAAATAACTACAAAATGGACGTGCTTAACGTGTATTAGGACTAAAAGTTCAGCAGAACCGAAAACAAAAACATACTCTCATACAATTTTATTTCCTAAAACAAATTTTCCTGCAAGATCGAACGTCAATAAGGAATGAAATTCAAAAAGTATATATGATTTTCTTTGCACTTAAAAAGTTTTATTTTTTACATATATAATGTAGACTTATAAACTACTTTACTTTTAGTATAAATACTTCTTATGGCACATTCTAAAGGATTCTACTAATATTTCTAATTAAAGCTTATAGATACATATTTAATATAAAAATATGAAATTTAAATGTTATTTAACACTTAACTTGCAACTATTTCAGAAAGCACAGTTTTCAGAGCTTTACAGCTGGCAAAGAAAATATTTAAAAGGACCAGAATTTGTGTTACATGATGGGCCTCCTTATGCAAATGGAGATTTACATATGGGCCATGCTGTTAATAAAGTAAGAAACATTATTAAATATTGTTGTTTACTATAGATTTGATTTATAATAAATATTTAATTTCACAGATAATAAAAGATATAAATAACAGAAGCCAAGTTCTTCAAGGCAATAAAGTTCACTATATTCCAGGCTGGGATTGCCATGGCCTTCCAATTGAATTTAAAGCTCTAAATACTAAGAAGGCAAAAGAAATATCATCCGATCCTGTTAATATAAGACAAATTGCTAGAAACTTTGCTTTGGATACAGTTAAAAGACAGAAACAAGCATTTGAAAGTTGGGGTATAATGGCAGATTGGGACAAACAATGCTATTTAACATTAAAAAAAGAATATGTACAAAATCAATTAAGACAGTTCTATAAGATGTACAAGTCTGGGTTAATTTATAGAGCACTGAAGCCTGTTTATTGGTCTCCATCTTCAAAGTATGTTTATTTAGTTTTTATTCCATTTATGTAATATTTTAATGAGGAAAATGCTTTTAGCTGCAATATGTTAATTTTTTTATTTATTCTTTAGTTGTGAATGGTAATTATGGCATTGTGGGGTTGATTCCAGGTACATAAAATGATAATGGTGGGAACATAACATGATAATCTAATAATGCAAAATTTATCAAGGCCTTGAAAATTTGTTTAAAGTGTTATAGAACTTTGTCACTTTTTTAATTCCATATACTTAGTTATAGATGCACAAAATTTAAATCATCATGGTTTAACTTATATTCAAACTCTATTCATATAGAAGGGTAGGCAGGTGTTAAAACTAGAGCAAGGAAAATTAAAAACTTTATTCTCTTTTGAATTGGGACTCAAACCCATAACTATAGTGCTTAGAGTCCAATTATTTTAAAGACACATATTAAATAAATAAAAATCAACCTTATGTTTGTAGAACAGCTTTAGCAGAAGCTGAATTAGAATATGATCCACAATTTAAAAGTAAAGAAGTGTATGTAAAGTTTCCTATGGTGAATTTGCCTGAAGAAGCAAAAGCAGTCGCTGGTGGGTAAGTAAGGAAAATATTAATGTAAACTAAAAATTAGTTTATTAGTAAGCCTTTATTGATTGTAATATGTTAAAGGCATTTGCCCTTTATTAAAGGCTGTTATAATTCATGCCACTGGAAATAAATGTCACTGATAAACAGCACTATATATATATATGTATATATAATTATTATTATTTTAGCTTCACGCTTTTATCCCGCACTTGGCAGGGTAGGCAGAGGGAACTGCAGGAACCTTTCTCCTGTTTATATATGTATATACATACATATATATGTACATATGTATATATATACATTTATACATATGTACATATAGATATCTTGTTTGATTGTCATTTCTTCTAATTATTACTTTATGTGAATTTTTAGGAGAGAAATATCAGCCATAATATGGACCACCACTCCATGGACTCTAGTAGCTAATACCGCTATAGCGTTTAGTACTAATATGATTTATTCCATAGTTAAAATAAATAAATGGCCTGAAGATATATTTTTAATAGCTAAAGACCAAATAGAAGAGGTGGAAAAAGTTTTTGGAAGTGAAATTCAAGTGTTACTTGAGTTTGATGGTATGTATAAAAACCATCCTGGTGCAATGGCGCAGCGTCTGCCTGTAAACGTGACGGTTTGTGGGTTCGATTCCCACTCTGGGAGGATGAATTATTTTATTTCTGTCATTGTAATGCGCCTATAAGTACTGAATTTTGAATGCTTCCTCTTTTCTTTGTAAATATTTGGGGGATACAATAATAAACACTTTTTCATTGTTTATATTTTAGAAATTAATAATTTATAAAAATTTCATAAAGCAAATACAAGTTTGACCCATCTCGTTATCCCTCGTTTCATTTCTATGTTTGTTAGTGAGTAGATTGCCTACACTATCATTTAGTAACTAATAAGTATATTTACTATATATAGTTTTACGCTTTATCCTGAACATAACAGGGTAGGTAGAGGGAACCTAGTGTAAAGACCGTTCCCTGTTTTACTCCCTTTTAAGTAATTGTACGTTTAGTGGCGGAACTCAACGCCGCGCTTGCCTAATTGCGAACGAAGAAAATGGAATGGACCCTGAACCTTATAATGAGTTTATATATTTATTTATTCATGGTCCAAAGGTAAAAATCTACAAGGATGTACATACAAAAATGATTTAACTCAAAAAATATCTCCGTTTCTCTCCGCGGAGCACGTGACCAAAGGAAAAGGCACTGGCTTGGTTCACACTGCGCCTGCGCATGGACCAGAAGACTTTTTGGTCTCTTTGAAGAATGGAATTAGTGTGGTGAGTTGGAATTATACATGGTTTTAGGGACACTTCCTTATTTTAAGGTACTAGATTTTTTAAACTAAAGTACTCGATATGTTATTCGGATAAACGAAATGCGGATAATTGAAAGTATGTACACAAGACTAAAATCGGATAATCGAGTTTTAAGCACACATGTGTAAGTACACAATATTATACGTTTAATAAAAATAACAGAGACAGGAACTCAAGGAAGGACAGAGCGAAGAAAATGAAAACCGAAAAATCTATCTTCCCCGAGTAGGAATCGAACTCACAAACCGTTGCGTTTACAGATCGATTTATTTCGACTTTTATTGACTGAACCCAAAACCATCGTAGTTACAGTAAAATTCAGCCTCAATGTATCACTATAGCCTCAATATATTAAAAAAATCCTTACCTAATCCTTTCTAACTTTATTTATAATCACAGGAATGCAACGTAGACGAAAACGGTCACTACACAAACATAAGCTCTGAATTCGATGGTCTCCCAGTCTTAAACGAAGGCCAAGACCTCGTTATCGATAAACTCGGAAATTCCATACTTTATCAGGGAACCTACATACATTCATACCCATTGGACTGGAGGACGAAGAAACCTGTTATTATAAGAGCAAGCCATCAATGGTTCATAGATACGTCCGCTTTGAAAGAGAAAGCTTTGGTAAGTTGGTATTTGTTTGATAATACGTTTTTTTAGCTTCACGCTTTATCCCGGACATAGCAAGGACAAACGACAGAGGACGGAGAAAGCAGGGACGAAGCAACGGAGTGTCTTAACACTAGATTTCTTTGGTTCCTGCGGTTCCCTCCGCCTACCCTCCTATATGCGAGATGAAGGCGTGAAACTATAAGAAAAAATACATATATTGTTTCCTTTTTCAGGCGGCATTACAAAAAATATCAATTCTGCCACATTCTACAGCGGAACAATCACGGCAAGGTTTTCACAACCAATTGGAAAAACGTCCATATTGGTGTATTTCGCGGCAGAGGGCGTGGGGGGTGCCCATACCGGTCGTTTACAAGGACAGTGACGTCATAGTACACGAGTGAGTACACGTGTTTGTTCTAATACAAAATCTGCCATACATATGAGCGTGAACGATGACGTCATAGTACATGAATAAACGTTTGGTTAAAATATTAAAATTTGAAGATAAGTCCGCCATTGTAAACATACTTTTCAAATTATGTAAAGTTTATTTTATTACTTTTACGCAAAACAGAATATATAAAGAATATGTGTGAAATTCTTAATTTTTAACATATATTAATGTATTTTCAACATATAATTGTGTAGAAGCTACTTTATGTTAAATTTGTGTTCTCAAATGGAATTATATATAATAATTTATTTTATTTCTTCATTCGTTTTTATAGCTTCACGCTTTATCCCGCATAAAGCAACGTAGGCAGAGGGATTCGCAGGAAACGTGGGAACCTAGTGTTAAGACACTCCGTTCTTTGCTTGAAAGTTTTAGGTTAGTTAGGGCAATATTAATATTTATTACCTTTTTAGACGTTGATACTAGGTTGAGTTAAATATTTTCTCCATTTTTACGTAAAGGCGTACGCTTTCAAGGTTTTTATTGAAGATTTAGTGAGGAAAACTTTATTTAATTACATAGTAATTTGCTTTTGCTAAAGATTTCGAGCAAATCTTTTAAAATTTAAAATAGATTCAATAATTTATTTTAAATTTCAGATCAATAATAGAAAGATTATGTACGTTAATACAAAATCAAGGCACAGACGTGTGGTGGACTTGTGATGTTAAAGAATTGATACCCGACGACGTCTCAAGCAAATATGGTCTTAACGACAATAATGTAAGGAAGGGGAATGTGCGTATTTTTGTTTTCACTATTTTTTATTCATAACAGCTTTATTACTTTTTTTGCTTATCAAAATAGGTAGAGTGAACCTAGTGTCAAGATTCTCTCTTTCTCTCCACTTTCCATCTAAAGGCGAAATATTTTATGTGCTTAAATATTTTTTTTATATATTATCGTTTTGAAATGACTAAGTAATAAATGGGAGTAAGTAGTAATTTACCTATCTAGGAAGATGGGACAATTCAAAAGGTTGTCCTTTTTAACCTGTTCCATGGGATAAAATTAATCTAAGCGTAATTGGACTACGCCTGTTTTTTCAAACACACACACACACACACACAAAGTCACACACAAACTTTGACTTTAAGTTTTATTTACTATTTTTATCTAACAATTAATAGGATATAATGGATATTTGGTTGGATTCTGGACTTTCCTGGCAAACCCTGGAAGGGAGACGAGCTGATCTGTACTCAGAAGGCGTCGACCAATTGACGGGATGGTTTCAAGCGGCTTTGCTAACTTCATTAGCTTTGAAGGGGGAAGCCCCGTATAAGTAAGATTTTTTTATATCTTCACGCTTTATCCGGCTCATAGCAAGGTAGGCAAAGAGAACCGTAGGAATTGTGGGAACCTAGTGTTGAGACACTCCGTTCTCCGTTTTGCGCTTTTATTTTGAGGTATTGCGTGTTGGGTGGCGGAATTCGACTTCCCTAGTTGCCAGAGTGACGAGAGAGGAAATGAATAAGTCTTTCATGAGTAGGAAATGATAACTTTTAATTATAGAAAAATATTTTTCTATGTAACATAAAGGTTTTCTACAATTAAGTTTGAAATTAACTTACCATTTGGAGTTAAAAATTTTGTAAAAATGTTGAATTATGTTTTTTAATTTCTCTAAGTTCGTTAATTCGATTTTCTTAAGCATTTAGTCATTCAGTTCATTTAGTGGGACTTTTTTATTTTGACGCGGTAACTGCTATGACCGTACATTTTCCACATGCACGTTTAATCTTGCATACAGCAGTATACATAACATATATCTTCATATTCGAACATACAGGATGTATCTGGAATGGCGGCCATTATCAAAACTACTTATAGGAGAGAATATTGCGAGGCTATATACAAAAAACTATTTAATAATTATTAATAGTTTGGGTACAGCATCATTTTTTCCATTTCATGATATTTATATGTGCTGTGTAATGCGTGAGGTAGACATCATTAAACACGAATGACGTACAATAAAAATACTGTTAAACGTAGTCAATCTGTCACCTGTCATTAAAAAAATAATGAAACGAGAAAGAGATATATCTCTGTCCCGCTCTGACAGTACAGTGTACGCTTGCGTCATACTTGACAAATGGCGTTTTGGAATAAAAAAATAATTATTTGTTTTGTTTGGAAAAAATATTTTTTTAATTTTGAAAATTTTACTTGTTTTATAATTTTACCAAGTTTATAAAGGTTCGTTAATATTATGCTCGAAATTAAGGTCGCCGTTACAGCCACACCTGTATAGCAATACTATACAATCAAATGTACTGTAAAACTTTTTTTATCTCTTCACGCTTCATCCCGCACATGGCAGGGTAGGCAGAGGGAACTGCAGGAACCATAGGAACCTAGTGTTAAGACACTCCGTTGCTTAGTCCCTGCTTTCTGTATTTTCGAAGCATTGCGTGTTGAGTGGCGGAACTCAACTCAGTGCTATGCCTAGTTTCCAGAGCGAAGGAAATGCAAAGAAAAATCCATCTTCCCCTTATGGGAATCTAACCCACAAACCGTCGCGTTTACAGGAAGACGGTATGTCTTTGCGCCACGACGGTCCCCAGTTACTATAACACTTGAAATTAATTAATATTTAATATATTCCCAGATCAATCTTCGTCCATGGCTTCGTAGTAGACGAGAAGAAACGCAAAATGTCCAAATCTATAGGCAACGTGATAGATCCAGCTACAATTATACACGGTGATAAGAAGGAACGAGCTTTTGGGATTGATACTTTGAGGTTACTCTTTTAATTTTTTAGGTAGATCGTAGAAAGTATACACGATTATTTCGATTAAAGTTGTGATTTCTTATAAAAAATGTTGGTATGGCAGAAATCGAAGATTTTGTTTAATAATTGTTTTTTCTAATATGTTTAAAATATAGCATGTTTACACTAAAGATACTTGATTACTGTAGAATAAATTAAAATCTTAACTTTCATAGATGGTGGACAGCCAGCCACGCGACACAGCATTCTCAAATTGTCATTAGCAAGAAACTTCTAGAAGACTGCCAGAGCGAAGTTATTAGAATACGTAATATCGTAAAATACCTACTAGGCGTTACCAACGATTTAGAAAAAAACAGTTTTAATAAAAAAATCGACTTAAATTACTTCGATCAATACATTGTAAATGAAAGTCATACATTTCTAAATCAAATGAACGAGCATTATAACAACTATAGATACAATCACGTGTCACAAAATATATTACATTTTATAAGTAATAAAATATCGGGCTTGTACTGCCATTGTGTTAAAGATAGGCTTTATTGTTCGTCGAAATCGTCGAATGAACGGGTTTCCGCTCAACTGGCAATACACACAATATTAATATCTTTATTAAAATCTCTAGCACCGATTCTTCCCCATTTAGTTGAAGAAGCATGGCAATACCATCCGTTATATGAGAAACCGTTTTATTTCACACAAAACTTTTCAATTTTACCGCCATTGACGGATGACAGTGACAGTTCGTTAATGGACGCCATTTTGAATGTCAAAAGAGACGTGTGTGTTATCGCGAGAAATGAGAAATTCAAGAAATTTGAATTAATTTTGAGTGTCGATAAATATTTTTTATCAAAATTGAATAAATTGAATATGAATAATGGTGAAAGCGATAGTGTTTTGTGTGAAATTTTGGAAGTGTCAAATGTCGTTTTGATTGAAAATAAAAATGACGGGAAAGTTGGTATTGAGTTAGTTCAAAGTAAAAAGGAACAGTGTTTGAGGTGTAGAAAATATAATGCTATGGATAATAGTGATAAATGCTTGAGATGTGAAAGAGTAATTGGGTTGTAAGATATAGTGTCTAAACACTCCGTTCTTTGCTTTCTTTTAGATCACAAAATGTAGCCAAAGCGGGAAATTAAAATAATTTATTTTCTTTAGTAGAGGTCTGCCATGTAGATATATATTATTAGTATTTGTATGTAAAATATAATATAATAATATATTTATTTTTATATTTGTAACAAATAATTTTTAGTCGAAGTATTATTGTTGTCAACTAATTGTCAAATTTATTAATTTTAATTGTTTAAAGAGGGGACGGAGAAAACAGGGACTAAGCAACGGAGTGTCTCAACACTAGGTTCACACGGTTCCTGCAGTTCCCTCTGCCTACCCTGCAATATGCGGGATGATGCGTGAAGCTATAAAATAAATGGTTAAATATGTTGGTTCCATAAACGATAGGACCCTTTTTTAGCACTTTACATATAACTGAGGAACCCTAGTGTTAAGACACTATATTTTCAGCTTTTGGAGAACTTGCCTATTGAGTGGCGAAACTCAACGCTAGTCTCTTCTTTTGTTGATAACAAAAGAGTAGAAAAATTAAACTAAATCGATTTCGAGTTCCATGTTATTAGTATAGACAAAATTTTAACTATACAGAAGAAACTCGATTAACCGGACTTATTGTTGTTGTAAGACATTCGAATAATCGAAAGTATATGAATGGAATCGGGTAATCGGGTTTTTTAGCATACATGTAAAAACATAAGGTTATACGTTTATTAAAAACAACTAGTACATAACGAAAATCAATGATTGTTTAGAACTTTGACGTCCATGCTTGCACAAATACGACTTGGCCTGTAGTCCTATCCGGACGTCAGTTCCATATAACCGAGGGCCGGATAATTGAATTTCTACTGTATATTGATTTATATTGCTTAAATTAAAATAATGTGAAAATTGTTTGAATTATTTTATTTATCGGTATTATTGTTTTGTTTTTTCTTCATAGTAAGGTTGCAATAGATATATATATATTTTTATATATATATATATATATATATATATATATATATATATATATATATATATATATATATATATATATATATATATATATATATATATATATATATATATATATATATATATATATATATATATATATATATATATATATATATATATATATAGTATTTAATAAGAAATAAATAATAAATATTAAATATATAATCCATTATATTTATTTATTATTACTTTTAAACCTTTGTCGTTGTAAAATACTAGTGGACCTAATTGACTGTAAAAATCTAGACGGTTTTGAAGAGTGTGCTGATTTAAGCAGGTAGGTGTAGATGTTTTGAGGGTATTCGGACAGATATTCTGTGTTATTGCTTTAAATGACATAAATCACTCAATAACTATACTTCAGGGTAGTTGTTCCCTTGCAGTACGGGCCGTTGCCTACGTGGAACAGTTCCGATTCACACACAAATTCATTTCTAGAACGCACTTCGAAGACAGCTTTGGTAGAATCATTTAAAATTTGGTTAGGTAGTGGGAGGAGCTCGGATAGTGAAGGTGAGCGTTAATGCATTTTAAAGGGGCCCTTTAAACCCACACTTGGGTCGCAAGTCTCAAGCACTGCTCAGAGCTACTCTTCCTACAACACGCTAAGTTTCTTCTCAATTCATCGTTTTTTCATCAAAAATTCTTTGTCATCTAAGACTATCCTCTTTTTACAAGAGATTAGCTCTATTCTTTAGATGAGTTAATTATCTATATGTATATAAAATATGTATATGTAAACAAAATAACTCAGTTCTATCATAAAAGTAAGGTCTTAAATTATTTTGTTAATTACATTTTAAACGAAAAAACAGATGCTAATAAAAAGTATGTCATAAACTTAAGTACACATAAATACGCACTCAAATTTGAACATACAACTCACTCAACAGACACTGCACTTACTTGAGTGTAACAGCATTTAATACTAATGTGATATTTGTGCGTGAAATTGAATGCCGTTACTTTCTCGGAAAGCTTATAAACGCCATATATCTACAGTAAAGTTATGCTGGAAATCTCACTGGCTTTTCCAGTTTTTATAGCTTCACGTTTAATCCCGTTTGTAGCAGAATAGGCAGAGGGATCCGCAGGAACCGGAGGAACCTAGTGCTAAGACACTTTGTTTTCCGCTCTCCGCCTTTTTCGAGGCAATGCATGTTGAGTGACTCTTCAAATTCGACGATTCAAAAATATTCGACCCAGTTGAATTAATATTTTTATTTTGACCGATTCCAACATAAACATGGAAACACTCATATGAAAAATCAAATAAATAAAAGTTTCCGAGATATATATTCTAAAAGACAAACAAACCCATCACTTTACAGGCGAGTAGTTTAAATTAAAACGACAGTTGCTAACCGAAACAATATCACAGATATTCCGACAAGCCGCAGTCGCAACTGGAACGCAGCGTTATGAAATACCGTCGCTTATTACACTTGCCCTTTACATTTGCGGAATTTCTGATTTCGTATAGTTTACGAATGAAATGCATGGCTCTGTGGAGGCTTTGTGGTACTATAAATAAGTGCTAGTCGGACTTGTACGCGCGAAGGGTTCCGTACTATTATTTATAATAGAAAATTACGTTTTTTTTTTGGTTAAAAACGTGTGACTTCGTAACATTGCTAGCAATAGTTGATGCTATTTTAACTTTTTAAGCAAAAGACCGTTGTTATGGTTGTGCTATTTGATTGACAGGTGAAGCAACCATTTTCTGGTACCAATAAAAAAAAAAAAAAGAAAATTACGTGCGTTGTAGTTATACTAGTTGTTAGTCTGTTTTTGTATTGAGACCTCCTTTAACAGTTTACTTTTTAATTTTTAGTAGTTCGGTGGTATCGGAAATATATTATTTGTGAAAATTTTAGCTTTCTAGCTATCACTATCCTGGAGTTCCTCTGGCTGCCTTAATATAAAAAAAGTAAAACGAAAAAAATGTATGTCAACATATTCATGGAACGAAACGGAAACGTTCCGCCATTCAACACGCAATGCCTCGAAAAATGTGAAAAGCATGGAACGGAGTATCTTAACACTAGGTTCCCATGGTTCCTCCGGTTCCCGCTGCATATCCTGCTATGTGCGGGATAAAGCGTGAAACTCTCTAATACTAATCTCAATTAAATCCATATGAAATAATTTAACAGTTAACATAGTTAATTGTCTAATGGAGAGCGCTATACGATTCATATTTAACCAGTACATCTAATGTATTCTGATTTCTGCACAATTGCTTCTCGATTTCTGATTTATAGTAGAACATTATTGATTACAATTTAGTTGTATATTGTTTCGTATTCATGCATTATCTTCATTTGAAATTGGGCGGAAAGTCTCCTAACACAAGGCGAAAAATAGTAAGTTACGTTTAAGTTAACACAGTCTAAACAAAAATTAAAAGTAGTTCTCTGTTGTAAAAAGGAAATCATCATATATGTAAATCAAGATATTATTGTTCGTTCGTTATTGTTAAATTTTTATTAAATCATTTATTAACAAAAGGTAATCGCGTTATATGGACACTTCCCTAAACACAACATTGTAAGATATGAGACAAATGAAACACAAACATTGTAAAATGAATTCGCAAATACATATAAATTGACGAAATTACAGACCCTCGCCATTCCTAACTTTAACTACAGTGACTATAGTCAACAAGCAATTAATTTACTTAAGCTCTGACAACTTAGACACCTGTACCACTTACGTAAATGACATACTGGCAAGTAGCAACTATCCTTTACTTCAAAGTCGTTGTAGCTCAGTGGCACAGTATGTATGTACACTGAATGGTGTTCGATTCTCGCTCAGAGATGTGAATGTATAAAAAATATTTTTTTATAAATATATAGGGTGTGGATGTACTCGCGACTTTCATTTAAAGCATAGTGTTAAATAGCCTTAAGTAAATAATTCAATTATTGTTCCAAAAATTCTCATCATCATCATCATCTCATTTAGTTTTTTTTTAATGATAGTTGACAGATTGACAATTTTTAGCAATATATATATATATATATATATATATATATATATATATATATATATATATATATATATATATATATATATATATATATATATATATATATATATATATATATATATATATATATATATATATATATATATATATATATATATATATATATATATATATATATATATATATATATATATGTATATATATATATATATGTATATATATATATATATGTATATATATATATATATGTATATATATATATATATATATATATATATATATGTATATATATATATATATATATATATATATATATATATATATATATATATATATATATATATATATATATGTATATATATGTATACCTAACCTTTAACAATTCCATCATTATAACATAAAGATGTAACAAAGCACATACCCAAATATGTATATTTTCTAAAAAAACATATTAAACAAATAATTTCATCGTAAATTGTGAATATGACTGCGTAAAGTGTTTGCTTAGGCCGAGCAGAGCAACAGACGTCCAGTACGATGTTTTAATACGCCCTTAGATAACAATTGGTGTTTATAGTCCTTTGTTTCGGCCATGTGTTGTGTGAATCATTATGTTAGGTTATATACTAGCAAAATATAGGGAAATACTCGTTTTATTTATTTTTTTAGAAGAGAGGCTTATGTTTCTCTGAATTATGTATATTTATTAAATTTTTAACTTTCAAACCAACCAAGCACGCTTGGTTTGATATTACATTGAAGAGTAACTTGAATAATGTTAAATAATGACACAGTCTAAGTAGAGAAGGAAAATTAAAGTAAGCTGGGTTTAGTTGAGTCAAGGCTCAACAAATCCAACTTAGTACCTTTGCGCTTAAAGTTTTGTTCGAAAAAGCTTGTGAGCTTTAACTTTTTTGAATATTCGATTAATGATAATCGTTATAGGTATATGTACACAGCATAGATATGTCCTTTCAATTCTTAATATACTATAACATAATATATGTTTTGTGATAAGGATAGAGAAATCTAAAGATAAGGTGATAAGTTAGTTTTAGGCAGAACTCAAACTCGCTATACCGAAAACTAAGCTAAATAAATGAATTAAAAACATGATTTTCTAGGTGTTTATATGGTACGCTTTGAACTCCAGTAAAGTAGCATTTTATTTTAAGTTATGAATATTATTTAAAATTACAAACAAATTTATTAATATTTTACTCCACAAACGGAATTCAAACATGTCAAGTGAGCCACAAGCATTATTGAATATATATTTTGATATTTTCAATATGACGCTGTCAATGGGGAGTATGGATCTCAAATGTAATAAAAGACGATTATCGGTATATGCTCAGTAGTCAAGTTGCGCTAAGCCCACCTGCTGCGTGGTATAATATACATATATGTAACCGCCTGTATATTTATATATATATATATATATATATATATATATATATATATATATATATATATATATATATATATATATATATATATATATATATATATATATATATATATATATATATATATATATATATATATATATATATATACATATATATACATATATATATATATATATATATATATATATATATATATATATATATATATATATATATATATATATATATATATATACATATATATACATATATATATATATATATATATATATATATATATATATATATATATATATATATATATATATATATATATATATATATATATATATATATATATATATATATATATATATATATATATATATATATATATATATATATATATATATATATATATATATATATATATATATATATATATATATATATATATATATATATATATATATATATATTACACTGAAATAGGACCAAAGATATGGTATGACCACTGAAATATTACTTTTTTGTACTATCGAAAATGTTGCCATAAGAGGGATTCGCTATCAAGAACAATAGAAGTCTTGTGACTAGGCGAGATGAAAACATATATGTATATAAAGATGTCATATGTCTTTAACATATGTATATGTATATAGCCTTTATAGATATACGACGAAGTTAAAGACCTCTAAGAAATTTAAAGTTAATTGATTCTGTACAGCTACTCTATAAGATTTGTTTGATGTGAAAAAGTACAAAGAAGCTATAAATTATAGTCAAATCATTGGTCCCAAAGAGAGGTCAAGTACCCAAGCATCCAGATAAAAGTCACACTGAAGGATGCTTAGATCCATGAGGTCCCATAAATGATCCCTTGCAGATAAGAGATAGGGGACAGATATGTCATGCGAATATATTTATTATGACGTTTCTACGGGGAATATTTTAGAATGTGAAATAAAAGGAAAGATTTCGATATCGTTCTGTCGTTATTTTAGATGGAGTATGGTCGGACTATAAAATATAGATATGTAGCCTAGTGCTATATAATCCTTGTGCCTTCGGGAAGCCTTGTGAATTTGTTTACATATGGCCCCACTGTAGTAAGATAAGGTGCGGGGTTAAGTTACGACAACCTAGCATATGGTGAATGCTTATTGTGAACATGCTGTGCATCTTGTAAAGTTGAAACATTAAAGCAGTCATCATTACGTGGTGTTATTTGCCTGTAGTCTTATCCGGACGTCAGTTCCATGTAACCGAGGGCCGGATAATTGAGTTTCTACTGTATATTGATTTATATTGCTTAAATTAAACTAAAATAATGTGAAAATTGTTTGAATTATTTTATTTATCGGTATTATTGTTTTGTTTTTTCTTCATAGTAAGGTTGCAATAGAGACTTATATCCTATATACAAATCTAACCTAATACCTTCTTTAGAGAGAGAGAGAGTATATATATATATATATATATATATATATATATATATATATATATATATATATATATATATATATATATATATATATATATATATATATATATATATATATATATATATATATATATATATATATATATATATATATATATATATATATATATATATATATATATATACATATATATATATATATATATATATATATATATATATATATATATATATATATATATATATATATATATATATATATATAGTACTTAATAAGAAAAATAATAAATATTAAATATATAATCCATTATATTTATTTATTATTACTTTCAAACCTTTGTCCTTATAAAATACTAGTGGACCTAATTGACTGTAAAAATCTAGACGATTTCGAAGAAGGTGCTGATTTAAGCAGGTAGGTGTAGATGTTTTGAGGGTATTCGGACAGATATTCTGTGTTATTGCTTTAAATGACATAAATCTCTCAATAACTATACTTCAGGGTAGTTCCCTTGCAGTACGGGCCGTTGCCTACGTGGAACAGTTCTAATTCACACACAAATTCATTTCTAGAACGCACTTCGAAGACAGCTTTGGTAGAATCATTTAAAATTTGGTTAGGCAGTGGGAGGAGCTCGGACAGTGAAGGTGAGCGTTAATGCATTTTAAAGGGGCCCTTTAAACCCACACTTGGGTCGCAAGTCCCAAGCACTGCTCAGAGCTCCTCTTCCTACAACACGCTAAGTTTCTTCTCAATTCATCGTTTTTTCATAAAAAATTCTTTGTCATCTAAGACTACCCTCTTTTTACAAGAGATTAGCTCTATTCTTTAGATTAGATTGTCTATATGTATATAAAATATGTATATGTAAACAAAATAACTCAGTTCTATCATAAAAGTACGGTCTTAAATTATTTTGTTAATTACATTTTGAACGAAAATACAGATGCTAATAAAAAGTATGTCATAAACTTATGTACACATAAATACGCACTCAAATTTGAACATACAACTCACTCAAGAGACACTGCACTTACTTGAGTGCAACAGCATTTAATACTGATGTGATATTTGTGCGTGAAATTGAATGCCGTTACTTTCTCGGAAAGCTTATAAACGCCATATATTTACAGTAAAGTTATGCTGGAAATCTCACTGGCTTTACAAGTTTTTATAGCTTCACGTTTAATCCCGTTTGTAGCAGAATAGGCAGAGGGATCAGCAGGAACCGGATGAACCTAGTGCTAAGACACTTTGTTTTCCGCTCTCCGCCTTTTTCGAGGCAATGCATGTTGAGTGACTCTTCAAATTCGACGATTCAAAAATATTCGACCCAGTTGAATTAATATTTTTATTTTGACCGATTCCAACATAAACATGGAAACACTCATATGAAAAATCAAATAAATAAAAGTTTCCGAGATATATATTCTAAAAGACAAACAAACCCATCACTTTACAGGAGAGTAGTTTAAATTAAAACGACAGTTGCTACCCGAAACAATATCACAGATATTCCGACAAGCCGCAGTCGCAACTGGAACGCAGCGTTATGAAATACCGTCGCTTATTACACTTGCCCTTTACATTTGCGGAATTTCTGATTTCGTATAGTTTACGAATGAAATGCATGGCTCTATGGAGGCTTTGTGGTACTATAAACAAGTGCGGGTCGGACTTGCACGCACGAAGGGTTCCGTACTATTATTTATAATAGAAAATTACGTCTTTTTTGGTTAAAAACGTGTGACTTCGTCACATTGCTCGCAATAATTGATGCTATTTTAACTTTTTAAGCAAAAGACCGTTGTTATGGTTGTGCTATTTGATTGACAGGTGAAGCAACCATTTTCTGGTACCAATAAAAAAAAAAAAAAGAAAATTACGTGCGTTGTAGTTATACTAGTTGTTAGTCTGTTTTTGTATTGAGACCTCCTTTAACAGTTTACTTTTTAATTTTTAGTAGTTCGGTGGTATCGGAAATATATTATTTGTGAAAATTTTAGCTTTCTAGCTATCACTATCCTGGAGTTCCTCTGGCTGCCTTAATATAAAAAAAGTAAAACGAAAAAAATGTATGTCAACATATTCATGGAACGAAACGGAAACGTTCCGCCATTCAACACGCAATGCCTCGAAAAATGTGAAAAGCATGGAACGGAGTATCTTAACACTAGGTTCCCATGGTTCCTCCGGTTCCCGCTGCATATCCTGCTATGTGCGGGATAAAGCGTGAAACTCTCTAATACTAATCTCAATTAAATCCATATGAAATAATTTAACAGTTAACATAGTTAATTGTCTAATGGAGAGCGCTATACGATTCATATTTAACCAGTACATCTAATGTATTCTGATTTCTGCACAATTGCTTCTCGATTTCTGATTTATAGTAGAACATTATTGATTACAATTTAGTTGTATATTGTTTCGTATTCATGCATTATCTTCATTTGAAATTGGGCGGAAAGTCTCCTAACACAAGGCGAAAAATAGTAAGTTTTGTAAAGTTACCTTTAAGTTACCACAGTCTAAACAAAAATTAAAAGTAGTTCTCTGTTGTAAAAAGGAAATCATGATAAATGTAAATCAAGATATTATTGTTCGTTCGTTATTGTTAAATTTTTATTAAATCATTTATTCACAAAAGGTAATCGCGGTATATAGACACTTCCTTAAACACAACATTGTAAAATATGAGACAAATGAAACACAAACATTGTAAAATGAATTCGCAAATACATATAAATTGACGAAATTACAGACCCTCGCCATTCCTACTTTAACTACAGTGACTATAGTCAACAAGCAATTAATTTACTTAAGCTCTGACAACTTAGACACCTGTACCACTTACGTAAATGACATACTGGCAAGTAGCAACTATCCTTTACTTCAAAGTCGTTGTAGCTCAGTGGCACAGTATGTATGTACACTGAATGGTGTTCGATTCTCGCTCAGAGATATGAATGTATAAAAAATATTTTTTTATAAATATATAGGGTGTGGATGTACTCGCGACTTTAATTTAAAGCATAGTGTTAAATAGCCTTAAGTAAATAATTCAATTATTGTTCCAAAAATTCTCATCATCATCATCATCTCATTTAGTTTTTTTAATGATAGTTGACAGATTGACAATTTTTAGCAATATATATATATATATATATATATATATATATATATATATATATATATATATATATATATATATATATATATATATATATATATATATATATATATATATATATATATATATATATATATATATATATATATATATATATCCATCATTATAACATAAAGATATAACAAAACACATACCCAAATATGTATATTTTCTAAAAAAACATATTAAACAAATAATTTCATCGTAAATTGTGTATATGACTGCGTAAAGTGTTTGCTTAGGCCGAGCAGAGCAACAGACGTCCAGTACCTACGATGTTTTAATACGCCCTTAGATAACAATTGGTGTTTATAGTCCTTTGTTTCGGCCATGTGTTGTGTGAATCATTATGTTAGGTTATATACTAGCAAAATATAGGGAAATACTCGTTTTATTTATTTTATTAGAAGAGAGGCTTATGTTTCTCTGAATTATGTATATTTATTAAATTTTTAACTTTCAAACCAACCAAGTATGCTTGGTTTGATATTACATTGAAGAGTAACTTGAATAATGTTAAATAATGACACATAGTCTAAGTAGAGAAGGAAAATTAAAGTAAGCTGGGTTTAGTTGAGTCAAGGCTCAACAAATCCAACTTAGTACCTTTGCGCTTAAAGTTTTGTTCGAAAAAGCTTGTGAGCTTTTAACTTTTTTGAATATTCGATTAATCATAATCGTTATAAGTATATGTACACAGCATAGATATGTCCTTTCAATTCTTAATATACTATAACATCATATATGTTTTGTGATAAGGATAAAGAAATCTAAAGATAAGCTGATAAGATAGTTTTAGGCAGAACTCAAACTCGCTATACCGAAAACTAAGCTAAATAAATGAATTAAAAACATGATTTTCTAGGTGTTTATATGGTACGCTGTGAACTCCAGTAAAGTAGCATTTTATTTTAAGTTATGAATATTATTTAAAATTACAAACAAATTTATTAATATTTTACTCCACAAACGGAATTCAAACATGTCAAGTGAGCCACAAGCATTATTGAATATATATTTTGATATTTTCAATATGACGCTGTCAATGGGGAGTATGGATCTCAAATGTAATAAAAGACGATTATCGGTACATGCTCAGTAGTCAAGTTGCGCTAAGCCGACCTGCTGCGTAGTATAATATATGTAACCGCCTGTAACTTTGTCTATGACAAAAAATTTAAACACAAAGTTAAAAAAAACGTGTAATTGTTGTTTTTTTTTATATATATATTACACTGAAATAGGACCAAAGATATGGTATAACCACTGAAATATTACTTTTTTGTACTATCGAAAATGTTGCCATAAGAGGGATTCGCTATCAAGAACAATAGAAGTCTTGTGACTAGGCTAGATGAAAAGATATATGTATATAAAGATGTCATATATCTTTAACATATGTATATATATATAGCCTTTATAGATATATGACGAAGTTAAAGACCTCTAAGAAATTTAAAGTTAATTGATTCTGTACAGCTACTCTATAAGATTTGTTTGATGTGAAAAAGTACAAAGAAGCTATAAATTATAGTCAAATCATTGGTCCCAAAGAGAGGTCAAGTACCCAAGCATCCAGATAAAAGTCACACTGAAGGGTGCTTACATCCATGAGGTCCCATAAATGATCCCTTGCAGATAAGAGATAGGGGACAGATATGTCATGCGAATATATTTATTATGTTTCGTTTCTACGGGGAATATTTTAGAATGTGAAATAAAAGGAAAGATTTCGATATCTTTCTATCGTTATTTTAGATGGAGTATGGTCGGACTATAAAATATAGATATGTAGCCTAGTGCTATATAATCCTTGTGCCTTCGGGAAGCCTTGTGAATTTGTTTGGATACGGCCCCACTGTAGTAAGATAAGGTGCGGGGTTAAGTTACGACAACCTAGCATATGGTGAATGCTTATTGTGAACATGCTGTGCATCTTGTAAAGTTGAAACATTAAAGCAGTCATCATTACGTGGTGTTATTTTATACTTTTTTTATATATGATTAAATTCTTTTGTGCATAGGTGCAGCATTTACTGTCAAAGCCATGGTTTCTGGGTTCAATTCCCACTCGATGAAGATGGATTTTCATTTTCTTCGCTCCGGAAACTAGGCAAAGCGCGATGTTGAGTTCCGCCACTCATCACTTCTTCTCTCTGTCGACCATGCTATATAATGCGGAATACAGTGTGTTAATATTTCTATTGATGGTGATGATGATGTGATCTTATTATCCCTCATCAATCGCGGAAGGAATATCCTTTTCTGGTAATCTTGTACCTCCAATTCAATCAACCTCTAGTTCACTCCAATCAGGGCCAGTTATTGATTATTTTGTTTCCCTAACTTTCATTTATTATTAAACTTTCGTTTACCTATAAAACGCTGGGCTATTAATTTAATATAGCTTTCAAAGCTTTTTCAATTCACCATTCAGAATTCAGGTGTAAATAGGTACAAATTCAACATTTTCGAGTATCACGTACGTGATTTGTGACCTCTGGGGCAGACGTATTGCGGTCGCGGCAACCCCCCGCGGCTGGAGCAATTTATATACTCGTTACTGTTCCGTATTAAGTGTTAAAATGGTTTTTGTGAGATTTATTGTTTTTTTTGGGATCCGGGATAAAATTAAATAAAAAGTGTTTTAGCTTTTGTGTTGATTAAGCCTTATTACATACAATGTGAGTGTATTACAGTGCTGTTGAGTCTTTCAGATTTCGATAGTTGATAAGAATATAAAGTCTTTAATTTACTCTAAAATTACATGTAAAATTAGGTAAATAACGATTATTTTTTTCTTCACCATTTATCTATATAGCGGGTTATCAATTCTTCGCTTTTCACCCAAGATTGAAGGTAAGACTGCTAAAATTAAAGTGAAACTGCAAATATACGGCGTATTTTATTTTTTATTTACTTCCCCGGAGCATGGATTGAATACACAACCATCGTGTTTTACAATCAGACACTCATTATATCGTCATCATCATTGGCCTGTAGCGATTTTATAAATATAAACAGAAAAATTACAATTGTAATAAATAAAAACTTAGTACCCGTACTATCAAATTGATCAAACCTGACAAACAATTTTTGAAGTGAACAAAGTTGAAGATAACCCACCATTTTTATGTCTGTGTTACAAAGTGAAACTTTTCCTATGAATCCCAGGTTAAAGTATAATTGACAGTGTAAATTCGCAACAGCATAAAACAGTATATCTAATACACCGGTTATTATGAACGCTCGAATTGAGTGGCAGGTCGGAGTCGGACGGACCGAAGCAAATATTTACCTTGGGAGGGTTGGTGTGTAATGTAATTTCATTTGATCCGTACAATTCTTGATAAATAATAAAACAACGTTGATTCCATTGTCTCATGAACCCTTTGTAGAAATTAGCTATATATATTTTAATGTCTTTGGATATGTTAACATATACATATATGTATATCTTGAACTGATTATATGTTGAAGTATATCAGTAAATGAATAAACAATATAGCGTGAGTAGATATTAATTACTCATGTGAAAAGTAAACCTTATTTGAAGTTTATTAATTTAATAAAGAATGTTTATCCAGTACTTACAGTATGTATATATATAGCTTTACGCTTTGTCCTTAGCGGGGTAGTCAAGGAGAACGGAGTGCCAAACGCCGCAACGTGCTTACCTCTTTCGCCTCGCCCACTGTCATTAACCTGCTCTCGGGGGATCCTCATATATTCATTTCTTAAAGCATTTATAACTTATACAAAAGGTAACGTTATGGGAATCGTTTCATATAGACCCTTTGTCAATGTAAAAACGTCCCATATGACGTAACGGTTAAAATTGCATTCGATGCATGCAAGTTTCATTTCAAAACTAAATTTTGTACTAAAATGTTCTTGAAGTAGCGGCCGCAGTAACAGCGTTCATCCGTGATCTATGTATAACTGATTCAGATGTGTGTTTCCTAGTTGTGTCTGTTACAGCGTAGAGCTAATAGTCGTAGAGTGTTGGAAGAATTTATTATGAAATCATTTAGAAAATTTATATTATTATACTATAGAATATATATAATAATATTCATTATATATGACTTGTGTAAGTGTTTTAATTGCGCACACTTAGAGAGGCGAGTTTTAAACCTAACATTTTTTTTTTTTTAGCTTTACGCTTTATCCCGCACATGGCAGGGTAGGCAGAGGGAACTGCAGGAACTATAAGAACCTAGTGTTAAGACACTCCGTTACTTAGTCCCTGCTTACTCCATCCCCACTTTCCGCCGTTTTCGAGGCATTGCGTGTTGAGTGGCGGAACTCAACGCCGCGCTTTGCCTTAGATCCCAGAGCGAAGAAAATGGAAATAGAAAAATCCATCTTCTCCGACTGGGGATCGAACCCAGTAACCGTCGCGTTACAGGCAGACGTTGCGCCTCTGCGCCACGACGGTCCTCAATTTCACATTTTACTTTTAATATCGTTTTGATGATCTCGAAAAAGCATTTGGTGAAAAATACAGCCGACGCTGGAACTTGAACAGTTCAATTGCTAATCGATAAAACAATCGAGTCATTTGGATTTACTTGTGAAAAATTCGCGCGCGCTTTTTGTCAGTATCAAAAATGTTGTCTTCTTGTTATAGACGCGGCGTTGAGTTCTTCACTCAACACGCACAATTTGAAAGTGAAAGGTGGAAAATACCATCAACCTTCCCCTAGGATGTGTTTTAAAACTAAACCCTCTGATTACCTTGCTTCATGAGCAGGGTGCTGCGTGTGAATTTTTAATAATATATTGCTACTTGTCTTTTTATGTATTTCATATATTATGTAGTACAAAATTCAAATACTGTTTTCTTTTTTTTAGTTTCCCGCCCATAGCAGGGTAGGTAAAGAAAACTGCAGGAACCGTGAAAACCTAGTGTTAAGACAGTATGTTCCTAACTCATTTCATAATTAGTATACTTAGGGTTAGAATTTTACTGATGTTTATAACAAATAGTAAAAAAAAAAACAATGGTTGCCTGTAAAGTTGGTTTTACGGGCGAAGATTTTACGTGACAACGTCTTTTTATCGGTAGAATATTTATTGATATGAATATTATTAAATTGTACAATAGGAACAAGGAATTGAATGAAAATAAGAATTGCACAAATTTTAACTATAGAAAATATATTTTGTTTACTAAACATTGTACATTGTACATGTAAACTTAAACTTAGCTAATTCCTATTTGAGTGATTTTGTTGAGGATAGGACGATGATAGGAGAAATATGAAATGAAAGGAAGTGTTTCTGCTGTAATGTGTCTTGCGAAAGTCAAGTCGATGGTTGTTCCTTTTAACGTAGTTGACTTAGAAGCGTTTGATACGCAATCAAGATTATACGCATATTTCATGAAATTAAGAAACGAGTTGTCAGACTTTACGTTTTTTTTAAAATCACCACACAGAAGAATCGGTATACTAGTATCAACTTGCACGAACGGTGGCACGTACTGGCTATTGTGAACGTACGGACCGAGTCCTTGCCATAGTAACATTTCAATATCCTGCATACCACCTCCTGGATCAATATATACAGCACCGAGTATAAACTTGAAGCTAGTATTAGCGGTGAAGCAAGTAACGTCAGTCATGCACATGTCACCCTTGTTAATGACGAATCTTACATTTTCCGATCCGAACCGAATCCGACCGATCATAGTTCGGTGACTCATCGTAACGTTACCGGGCGTTACACTTTTTCATAAGTGTCTCCGAGCCGCAACCTAATTTAAGACGTTGTCACGTCAAAACAATCGTTTATAATTGACTTGCTGTCATATACGTGTTTCATGTTTTTTTTAAATTAGAAAGTCCAACTAAAAGAAACTCTCCGATTCTTTTAAGCATATTTTAAGTTAAGTTTTATTTTTATTCAGTAATATCAAATATTTGCAATGTACATTAACGTTTTTATATTTAAAGAAAAGTGATAGCTGAGACTATGTCTAATAACATTACTCTATGCTACCTGAATTGAATCTAGATACTGTGGTTTCCGTCTGGGGACGTCGATGGATAGTAATGAATACGTTAGAGTCAGAACAGTATAAATACTTTTCGAGTTTATTTCGTACTTACAACAGATTTTGACATCATTTTATTTATTCCCTATAATATCCTCCATATTATTATAGTGATAGTCATTTAAAGGAGGCCTTTTAGATCATATCTAAATAAAAAGTTAAAAATAATATCATTTTCATATAAAATTTAATGAATGACTTTGAATGATAAAATTTAAAAATATAAACTATTATATAATAAACATGATCATGCGATGGTTTTTTATTTCCATTTCTTTGCTCTGACAACTGTCTGGGTAAACTAAGCAACGGAGTGTCTTTAATACTGGTTTCCTGTGGTTCTTGCAGTTCCCTCTGTCTAACCTACCATGTCCGGGACAAAGCGTGAAGACGTAAAAAAAAGTAAGAAAACTAAAGATGATCGCGGGGCCGTCCATTAATCACATGATGCTTATTTTGGTATTTGTGATTACTTCAACCCCTTTTGGTGTGATCGTAAGACTAGCAAAATTCTTTGTAAATATCAAAAAATACACGTATAGAGAGAGGGAGGAGGACATAGTCTTTAACCTCACGATGTTCCAAACATGGTAGTTACAAAGAATCTTAGTAATTTTACGATTTTGTACGCATTTGTTAAAAACTAAATACCTGTCATATATTACTATAACCTTCAACCTCCCTTGTGATATTTCATGATTTTTGTAAGCCCCTTTCCCATTAATGGACAGTCCATAGATAGAATTTTTAATTTTATCTCTTATATCTTTTATTTACATGAAAGCTCAAAATACAGAGCTATTATTGTTTCCAAATATCGTTAAACTGTCAACGCAACTTTGCCTTACCAAAGATTTGAAATGAAAATTGAATAACTCCAAGACAAATCTCAATACAAAATACTTTTATGTCGTGTCTTACGTGTTTGTGCAATCGATTTTATATTAGTTTCTTGTCAAAAAATAATACCTTAATTCCTTGCAAGATAATCTTTCAAGAAATTAACATACAATTTTTTATTTCTCGCTGTATCCCGCCCATATTAGAGACAGAAGACAAAGAAAGGAGGCAGAGACTTTCCTGTCACCTCAAAGCTGTCAAACATCCTGTTCTATGAATTTTCTAGACACTTCATGTAGGCAGCATTCTTCCAGATTGAAAATATGAATAGTTGGTATATATATAATTTATAAAAAATTACACACGTCTGTCCGCGCCAGTACATTTATTTATTTATTTATTAGATCACCAACAAAATATTAAAAACAATCCAGAAACATGAATAAAATTAAGACTAGTGGTATCTTACTTATAGGTGATAACAGCATGCACAAAATAAAACGCGCGTTAACCACTAAAAAAAAACCCTTTTGTCGTGTCACCAGTTTTTGAGAACACTTCTCTTAAAGCCTCGCCTACTATCAGTATATTGGGGCTCAGCGTTTCGAATGACTGTCAGTATCGCGATCATTTGGATAGCAACGTCAAGTTGGCCTCGAAGAAACTGGGTGTCATCGGAAGAGCGAGACAGTACTTCACGCCTGCACACCGATTGGTTCTGTATAGAGCCCAGGTTCGGCCACACATGGAGTATTGTTCACATCTCTGGTCTGGGGCACCCCAGTATCAACTTGAACCATTTGATCGCATACAGCGTAGAGCCGTTCGTATCGTTGGGGACCCAAATATCTATGAAAGGCTAGACACTTTGGCGCTGCGTAGAGACGTTTCCTCGCTGTGCGTTTTCTACCGCTTATACCATGGGGAGTGTTCTGGAGAACTTTTTGATCTGGTGCCTGCCGCTGAATTCTCCAACCGCACAGTACGACACAAATTAAGATATCATCCCCACCATCTGGACACGTGGAACTCTTCTACTGTGCGGTTCCGTAGGAACTTTTTTCCACGCACCACACTAATGTGGAATAGCCTACCTGCGGCAGTGTTTCCTGATCGATACGACATGGGTGCCTTCAAAAAGCGCGTCCACCTTAAAGGCCGGCAACGTGCCGGCCGTGTGGCCGGTTACACAGGGCCGTGGGCGTCGGTGATCACTTACCATCAGGTGACCCGACCGCTCGTTTGCCTTGTCCTTCCCATAAAAAAAAATAAAAAAAATAAAAGTTAAGCGACAACAAAAAGAATTTAAAAATGCTAATTAAAGATTATTACAGAACAACAATAAATTAATATAAAGATAAGAGCACAATTAAACTATTTAAACTAACAATTTTGAGTAATTATAGTTAAAATTTTATTTTTAAATTTTTTCATATTAACGAAAATATCCTAATCATTGTCTCCGCTTATTGAATTATAGGCTCTCATAATTCTATTGAGAGGGGAGTAATGACCTAAATTAGATTTAGACATATGCTCTGAAAAGATCGTGCATTTGACATAATGACTTGGAAGGTGCAGAAATATCAAAGTCGAAGGATGTTTCAGATCACTTTCCCATCACAGATTACATTTCCGTCACACCAGTCGCTTAATCGATTCAAATCGCATAGATAGTAAATATTAATAATATTTATTTTCAGTAATTGTGATATCTGTGGCAAAAGGCAATCGTTTAACAATAATAGACACTCAAAAGTTTTTATTCACCTCAATTGTCCCAGAACACCAGTGTAATAACTTAGACTTGAGTTAAACCGACCCTTTCATTATTTGCTCGACGAAACTTCATGAACAACCGCTTTGTTTGAACTTCAAATTTGAACTGGTTGTCCACTGAAAATATACATTATTTTATATTACTATTAAATTATAATCTAACATATAAAAATTAATATTCAAAATAATAATATAGTATATGTGTATGTAACTATAGATAATTTTTTTATGTTATTTAGTACGAATAATATAATAATATATTTAACATATGTTTATTTTTAAATATTATGTTATGTATCTGCTATAATTTTTACTTACTTTAAATATAGTTTTCAGTCTATTAAGTGTATTAACAACTTTGAAATTTATGTATGGGTACATTTATGTTTCTGTTTATATGTTTATGTGTATACATTTCATAATGCTCTTTATATGGACTCGCTCGTATCCATTACGATTACATTCCTTTCGTTAAAGGATGTGTCATAGTTTTATCTTGGTGTGTAAATTGTAATAAAGTTTTCTGTATGTCTATCTATCCATCCATTTGTCTTTCCGTCTATCCGTCTATCTAATCAACCAATCAACCAGTCAACCGGTCAATCAATCAATCAACTACAAATTTCTGAACGATTTCAAAATATTGCGCGTTTTGTGGTATAACTTTATAGCGAACTTTGTATTATCGAAGGAAATAATTAAAAAAAACTATGAAATACGTATTTACTAAATATTACTAATCTATTTATAATTAGATATATATTTAAGTCTCTGCGTTGCTTGTAATTCGCTTACAAAACCTGTATGAAGTAACAAGCCTATATAAACTATATAACCGTTCTGTTGATCTAGAGTTATAAAGTGAAAACTTATTGTAGGTACATATTATGCCAAAAAATTATGATTTGGAAATTCACAGATGTTTTCCAGAAAAAGAAACATTACAAATTTCTGTTGTAGTTCATTTACGTAATTTCAGTTGCGGACGATCGCAAGCTTTTTAACTTTAAAGCTATGTTTTCTATATTTAGGTGTAGGAATTTTCGTAATTTTTATATTCTTATTAAAAGCTATATTTCTAATTATTTATTTCATTTTTATTTTTTTATGTCTTCACGCTTTATTACAAATGGCAGGGTAGGCAGAGGGAACTGTAGGAACCATAGGAACCTAGTGCTAAGATTCTCCCTTACTTAGTCCCCGCTTTCTCCGTCCCGGCTTTCAGCCTTTTTCGAAGCATTGCGTGTTGAGAAGCGGAACTCAACGCCGCGCTTTATCTAGTTTCCAGAGCGAAGAAAAATCCATCCCCGATCGAACCTACAAACAGTCGCGTTTACAGGTAGATGCTACGCCCCTGCGCCATGATGGTCCTCAGATATTATATAATAATTAATATTATATCTTTCAGTGTTGGAGGATCTCTTTATTATCCCAGTATAAACTACACTATCAAACTTTATTTGTCCCATGCGAGTGACTAATTACATCACCTGGAGCTGAACGTAAATAATTTCTAGACTTCAAGGTAAACTAGGCAAGACTTAATTTAGACAGACATTGTTATGAGAATTTAGATAGAACTTGTTTTCAAAGTGCTATTGTTTAAATATGGCATGGTGGCTCAGTGTCCGCCTGCAAACGCGACGGTTTGTGGGTTCGATCCCACTTGAGGTGAGAAAAATATTTTCTTCGCTCTGACAGCAAGGCAAAGCGCAGCGTTAAGTTCTGCCACTCAATAAGCTATGACTCGAAAAGCGGAAAGCGAGGTACGGATAACATAAAGAAATACTTAAAGAAAACATATAAAAATGTAAGTTGTATAAAGCATTTAAAGGTTTCGACGCAGCGTGATTAAGAAAAGAACGCATGGCTTAGTGGTCAGATCGGAGGTGCGGATTTAAATCCCGCTGCTTTTAATTGTTTTTGTTTTCTTTAAGTGTTTTTTATATATATGAGACTTGTCATCGACAAGTCATGTGTCAGGAGGAGGAGTACGGATTGTCTCATGTGGATCAAGTCACATGACATGAATCAATTTGAAAATTAAAATCTATTCTATATTATATTTTTCGATATTTTTTTTATATTAGTTGTAACAAGAAGTAGCAAGTTAGCCAAATCGCAAAAAAAGATTATAAATTTAGAACTGAATTTAATTTCATCATACCCGTATGGGTTTCTAGTATTTCCAATTTCATTTCTTGTTTAGGTATTACGAGTCTATAGACTCGCATATCATTAGATCTAAATCTATCATTTAAATAATTCGTTAAAACTTTTCTATTATGTTATTGACTGCCACGGAACCCTTTAAGGGGAAATCTGAATTGCATTTGGCAATTTTTTTAAAGAATAGCTCCATGCTTGTCTTGCATATTCCGAAAATGCAGTTGGAATTTAGGTTGAAGACACTTTCTTCCTACTTCCTGTCTAATCATTCAACGGCGTAACTCAACGCCGCGGTTTGCTTTGTTGCTATATAGCAAGTATTGTTAATATATTTCCTCTCGTGAGAATCGAACGCGCTGCCGTTGCGTTTTCAGTTAGATACTGTTTTTTGCCATGGAGGCATTTATTAACATATACCGCTTCAATAATGAAAATGTGTCAATCAAAGAGTAAATATGAATGTTAAAAATACTTCCGAATTATAATTCTAACTTTGTATTTACCTCACACGTTTCCAGATGGAAAAAAATAATTCAATTCCAACAGAATGTATTAACGCACCGGCGGAATGAATTGCGGCCATTTACGACTGTCATCACAGTGGCGTTTGTAAAAAAATCATCTCATATAGTTTTTTTATTTCTTTATTGTATCCTAAAAATAAAAGGGAAGGAAAAGAGAAAGAGAGAGTGAGAGAACAAAGAAGGAGGTTTCTGAGATAGTTTGCATTCTGTTTTCGGATATTGAGAGTTTCTTTTGAGATACTGAAAGTTTAGTTTAACGTTTCATCCCGCTCGAAGCAGGGTAGGCAGGAAGAATCGCAGGTACCATGGCACTTATTGCTAAGTAAGTTAAGACTAGTAGGGATTCTTAGTTTGACATTTAGTTGACAAAACTCGATTTCATTAATTCTTTGTGGAAATTGAACCCACAATTGTAGCGATTACAGATGTTGTTCCATAATGCCATGGCGTCATTTTTTTATTTATATATAAAATATATAACATGAACGTAAATAAGCAAAAAAAAGTTTTAATTTTTTTACACTTTAACTACATATTTTATACCTACACTATAATATATTTTGTGGATCACAAGTTTCTTACTTAGTTCGGTTACATTGGCAATTTCCAAGTCGTTCACGTGATAGTATTAGATTAAATCCTAAATCGTAGTTATTATTATCAATAATAATAATTATTTTTAGTTTTTGAAATACTTTTTATTTAAATGTTGAATTTTCGCGCTCTTAAGTTGTGTTTGTTGTGTAAGTGCAAATGTTTTTCAAGCTAATTCATTTGGCTAATGTGCAGAATTTGTTTAATCAATTATCTATTGAAATTTTTAAGATCAAACATGAGATATATTTTTTACTAACTCGCCTTTTCAAGATCTTTAAAATGGTACCAAAAACCGAGTACGATTGTACTTCTTCGAAGCTAGTGTGAAAGTCAGGTAAGTTCTTCTCATTTGAATTTGAAATCTTCCGAGTCGAATTTCGAATTTGTATTTGGGGGGAAACGCTGATTCTTTTGATTAGGCTGCATTCATTTATAAAATGGATTTGAAAAACTTTTTAAATTTTATTACTTATTACGTGATGAAAGTTAATTATGGGAATTTTAAAATCATCCATTACGTCAATTTTTTATGCTTTTACAACTTGAAAACGATTGATATGCTTTTTTAGCAGATTTAATAGCTCATGTATATCTGTAAAGGATTAAAAAAAAACAAATTAAATAAATTCTATGTCCAAAAGTATATAAATAAAAAATTGTAAACTTACATAATTTTATCCAATCATTACAAATTATCAGCTATGCTTCAAAGGAACGTATGAGTAATAAATATGGTAATTGCTCAATTTTAGTGTACTCTCCCTAAATTGTAAATTAATTGAGTCATTGTGTGTAAAATGTGAAATATGATATTATTAAGAAAAGCTTTACGCTGTATCCCATAGGGTAAGTAGAGGGAACCTAATGTTAATACGTTCCCCGCTTCTTGCCCATCAAGACAATGCGTGACTGACGCTTTAAACTCACCTCTTTGTCTTGTGACAAGCGTGAGGAAAATGCAAATAATCCTGTTCGAGCGGGAAACGAACCCGTATTTGTCATGATTACATTCAGATAACATGTTAATGCTTACCAAAAGGTATTCAAGTCATTTCCTTCAATCTTTAAGTAAGTATATTTTAGTAAGTATCCTTAAGTGTTTAAATTGTTGAACTGTTTCAAAGTGAAGCGAGTTCAAATCCGAAATTATAAATAATAAATTAACGAAATTATTAATAAATTTTATATGCGTTTTGTAAACTTCTATTATTCCCTAACAAAGAGTCATAATAATAACACTTTAAAATTAATAAGATTTATTCTCAGAGCATAATCAATTTTTAATTTACAACCAACAGGTCGCCAAGTATATGAGCTGAGCAAGTAACAAATATTTTTCTTAGGAAAACGTACGTATAACGTCTTCAACAAACGTTAACAAATTCAATTTAAGCAGACGCGGACGTGTGCTTGGAAATAAATATGCCTTCCTGTATCACGATGTAAATTTGATTCCAAGTTGATCTTATAACGTAGATACATAATGAAATTCTCCAAGATATATTAAATGTCAATTTTGAAGAGTATTATTAGGCGTTGAATTTCGCGATTCAACATGCAGTTACAAATATGGGATGGAAGTTGGAAAGATACTTTTCTTTACACTAGATTTCCTCTGTCTATCCTGCTATATGTGGGATAGAGCGTGAACCTATTTATTAATGCCGGATACTGGAATGATACTATAAATTTATTTATGATTTCGACTGGTAATCAAACGTACATACGTAACATTTGCGGGTGTAGTCAGAAGCTGTGCTGCTGCGACACGACGGCGAAATTGTGAAGTGGAGGAAATTAACAAACTCCACTGGTTAAACTAAAGCGGTTAAAATGTAAAAATAGATATATTTGTCACATGTTTTGTTGTACTTTTATGCGTTTCCATAATTCGGTTTGAAAAACAAATAATTTTAAGCTCATAAAAATAGTTTAAAAAGATAAAGACTTTGTATCTCCTTTGTGAGTACTCTATACAATATTCGATTTCTATAGCAAGATGTGCTTAACTGGTGTAATCGGAACTCCTTAGTAAAAGAACTGACCACTAGCTATTAGTATTAGATGATAAAAAAATATTTAAAAATTTTGTTATATTTTAAATTTTTAGAAATAGATAGAATTTTTAGAAATAGAGCCAGTGATACAAATTACATAGGAAGAATAAAAAAAAAACAATAGGTTGGATAGTCATTTGACAATTTTCTTTTTTTATAGCAATGTCATTGTGTTGACATTGACAGAAGAATCAAAATGGAGATCATATAACTGTGTATTAGTGTAATAAATTATAAAAAATAATACTATTTAAATAAATATGAGAATAAAATAAAGTAAAAATTTAATACATCGATTTCAAATTGTTTCGCTTAAATAAAATGGGTAAATTGTCATATTTGTACACCGACTCTGACGAAGCGGATGACACGTCTAGTTCTGTTGAAAGTGTTAAAAAGAAGAAGAAGTTATCGTTAGTATATCATAAAAACATATATATATATATATATATATATATATATATATATATATATATATATATATATATATATATATATATATATATATATATATATATATATATATATATATATATATATATATATATATATATATATATATATATATAATATCTTTGAATGCTTATAGTACTTAATAGTAATATATTGTTCTAGTATACTAAAATACGGAATTGGCAACATTAAGAAGAAGAAATGCAAAGTGCACAGCAAGTCAGAGCCCGATGAATTCGACTATAGAAGCAGCCATTCCAGTCAGCGTATGTCCATGCAAAAGTTGAGAGGCATTTTGAAACATAGGGAACCGGAATGTAACTATTTTTTTATAATCCACATAGTATAGCAAATATATATAAATATATATATAAAAAAAAAAAGCTTAAGTAATGTAGTATTAGGGCACTCCGTACCTCGAATTCTGCCCAATTTTCTAGAAATAACGTGTTTAGTGCGTGAAACTTTAAAATTTTAATTAATAAACATATGATAATCATACGGTTTCCAAAAGGCACGGGTTCGAATTCCGCTGCGTTAAAATTTTTCTTTAAGTATTTTTATATCCTTAGTGTGAATTAACGCTTTTAAATAAAATAACCAGAAATAAATTTTAAAATGCTTAAACGAAAGCACCTAACCTAACCTAAATTTGAAATGTCTGAATATTTGGAAAATATAAGGAAAAAGTGAATGCACTTAGTCTAGACCCAAATGGGTCTGGCTAAAATATTCTAACGAGCAAATTACTTTACCAAGTAATTACACGACACGCCAAATTTCAGCGTCGATATAATATTAAACCCTGGAAATTGGGGTGCAAGGGATGTGTGCCACGTAGTATCGTCATACATATATCAGCAAATAGATATGTTTTGTCATATTGTTATGCTTTAACTCTAATATACAGCCAATGTCTATTTTGGACCTTGTAATTCTTGTGAGTTTGGAGAGATAATTAAATTTTTGAGTCAAGTTTCATCAATTACTGATGAAATTATATAAATATATTAAAAATTTTTGAAGTCGAACTTACACACGTGTTTTCTAAGAATAATTTTTTGCTGAATCCGTATTAAATTTAAACGAATGTTTTTATGTTTATGCCTTAATTTTTCTTACTTTAAATTCTGTAGTGAAATGGCACGAGACTATTCCGCCAGACTATAGGCTATTTTTCCTACTGTTCTACATATATATGCAAGATCGTGAGTGGACATCCTGTTTATAATCAAAATACATGTATATGGTAAAAATATATATTTGTGTATGTATACATATATATATGTTTACCAACGGAATACATTTCTTCTGTTACTACGCAAACGAAGTCACCGGCCTCAACTTGTACAAACTAATACAACTGAAGCTGCGAAGATGATTATCTCTTGATATCTTATTCCCGAAAATGAGATTTACCTTGAGATATGTGAAAAGTTAAATTGTTTGTCGCTGTAACTTCGTTAACGGCCTAATGGAAGTTTTATTATAACATTAATCATGTGTACACAAATTTAATAGGCCGTTTCGGTATATTTATACTTAATATGATTTGGAAATATATCATTTTTGTTTTTGAAATGTAAATTTTGTTACTGAAACTTTAGCTGTCACGTGCTTATAACGTATTAATTGCATGCGGAAACCCTAGCATGGGAACCGCTAAAAGATCAAGAATGAAAAGGTTTTCAAGCTTAGGATTTCTTCATTTATCTTGAGGAATGAAAAGAATTCAAATGTCAAATATTTGTTGCAATATCGTATGGTAATTCAAAAGGTAAAATGAGATGGCTTTACTGAAAGGCTCAGTTATTTCGTTTATATTTAAATCTCTATAACGGAATATCCTGATCCTATTATTTTACGGGAGAGAGTGTAAAGCTACGTAGAATTTAATAGTAAAGAAAGCAATTAAGAGTAAGCTTAATATGTAAACTCGGGAACTTACGTATTCAATGGGTCACGCCTCTGCGGTGACTGAGCCACGACAGCCTCAATTTTCGTCGTCTAATTTGACAAGCTTAATGACTGAGCGAACGTGGATGTTAACTTTTAGTTAATTTAATATAACTTTGTTATAATTGCTGAAATTTAACTTAAGTAGTGGTTGTTGGGCATATTCATATATAAAGTTATTTAATATTTAGATGTAATAGTTAATTTTATAATCAAATGCAATATTTGTTGTGTGGACCGTCGTAGTAAAGAGGTTAGGAATAGCGTTTGCGTTTTGTTAATTGTTCAATACCTACTCGGAGAGAATAAATTATTTTGTTATTTTGCTCTGGTATTAAGGCGAAAGCGCGGCGTTGAGGTACGTCACTCTGATTCAAGGACCAAAAGTTCACCATTAGCGTTTCAAAAATCGTCAACCATTAGCTTTTCGACTTTTATTATACCAAACTTGGATGGGACGGAGAAAAAGAAAAAAGACAGATGTCCTCATATTGTCTCTGCATATCTGGATATCGTAGTCTTCTTTAAAGAATTACGTAAAGAATTTTGCTTAAAACAGATGATTATGTGGAGACATTTATCTGATATCTGACCTCCATCTAACGAAACTATCGCAGCCATTCATTAAAGTCGACCAGACCACCTTGACCACACATGACCAGAATTATAGAGGACTTTCCTCACTGGCTTTGTGCTCGCCACAAAGCATGACAGAAGTCGTATGTGCCTAATCATCATTGACTAGAGAGTGTGATTAACCAAGTTTGTTTCATACACTAAATTTCTTCAAAAATCTTAGTTCATTTAGAAACGTGTTTAAAATCATTTTAATGATTTTTGGAAACTGCTCAATAGACGCGAGTTGAAGTTTCTAAATATTATTTCTAATTTTGTATGTTTTCAATATTTGATAAATTTCCCCTACTATTTAATAATTTTTCACATATTATACAAACATATTTTTTAGTGCAGTCATGAATATACGAGAATATTTAAAAAAGTTATGGTTATAGTCTTTCTATTCGATAACTATTATTGTATAATACTCTGAAGATAAAAATAATTCAATTAGAACCAAAAGATTCTTAGGCTAGTGCATTCAACTTAATAAATTCTACACGCTTTTTATATTGAAAAAAAATCATCAATTCTGACTTTCAGCGTCTGAGGAAGACGAAGACAGTGAACCAACTCACGTCTTCCGTTCTCAAGATCGTTGTTTCGTGGGGCGTGTTCCGCGGCCTGCTGGGGCTAAGCCCGGTAGAGGGGGCGGAGTTGCCATCATCGTGAAGAAGCATGGCAGTGTGAGTTCGATTTTATATTTTTATTTATATTTTCGAAGTAGTGTCTTATATGTATATGGGTGAAATTAGACACATGTAATTATCGGTTGTAGGAATAGAAAAAAGATTTGAATTATTTTAGTACATTATTTCAACAATTATTTGTGGATATGTGGATTAGACTATATCTGAGGTTTTGCTCATTGGTTGGCTCTGACATGAGGTTTTGCTCATTGGTCCAATGGAAATTGGTAATAGTTATACATGATGTTTAATGTAATATGTGCTTGAAGTAACTCTGAAGACTGTAGTTGTGCAGTGATCCATATCGAAACTTTGATCGTTATGGAATATAACGGCCTTATTCATAAAAAGTTATAGCACGCTTAAAGACTCGATATAGTACAGTTGTCAAAAAACGTTATTCATAACAGCATTTTAGTGCCAATCAGTTCTATAAACCTATCATAAAGTTATAGAGCCGAGAACCCTACTATAAGAGTGTTTTAACGTCCAAAGATGGCCGATTCATATAACAGCTGATTATAGCTCATACTAATATGAGCATTGGTATGACGTCGTCGAGTCGCTTGTCATCAAGAGTGTCAATTTCAGTTTCGTAAACAAAACAATATAACAATTGACATTTTGTTTGATATTTATTAACTATATTTAGTTATTAACAAGTTTATTAATATTATAATAAATTCTACATAAGAAAGGTGCACAGAACATAGGTAATACTTGTCCACGTCTAAACAATTTTCAATTCTTTGTCGTTTTACTTCTTTTGACTTAATTTTTTAAGAATTAAGTAAGTTTATAAACTAAAAAAAAATAAACATTCGTGTTTTTGTGATAACAACGACGTAAATGAAGCCGGTAAATGTCAAGCCAGATCCAACAATATATTTTTGTACGTAATATTATCTGTGGTCATACTATGTCAATGCGTTTGTCACTTATCATCTGTGGATTTACTGGTATTTTCGGCAACAAGTCGACCGACTTCAGTATAGTGGCAACATTGTGAACGTATAAATCAAATTAGTGACACTTTAGTTATAGAAGGCTTATAGAGCGTTTATGAATACAAACATTTATCGAACGTTCTATAAGCCTAAAGAGCGTGTTAACTAAAGTATACTTAAAACGTTCTATAAGACTTTTTATGAATAAGGCCGTAAGACTATAGTCTTCCCTGATTTTTATTAATAGGCTGTAGACTCAACACTACTCATCTAACGCAAAATACCTTCTACCTTATCCTTAAGTTATTGCATTCAATCGAACAAATTTGTAACATTGCAAGTTATATTGATATTAATAATTTTGGAACTCGAATTTAATCTATGCAGATTCAATTTAGGATTTATAAAAACTGCTAAGGAGTTATTAAAGAATGGTAGGTGCCAGGGAATACGTCATAATAATGACTGATTTAATAATAATGACGAAATACCATAATTTACAAATACTATTTTACGAACAAAAGGGAAAAGTATTTAAAAAAATAGAGGGCATAAAATATGAACCTACGACTTACATGGACTGTCTTTCAGTAAAAGTAACAGTAAATTTAAATATACTCGCAACGCATATTCACATTCGCGAATATTCGCACGTTTTTACACATTCGCAAAAAATTCTGCGAATATTTTGTGAATAATGAATGTCAGAAAAATTAAAATTTGACGATGATAATACGTTATTTAAATCGAAATCGGTTCATTTTTTGCGTTTATTATAGAAAAAAATGTTAAGTGGTAAATTCGTATCCACCACACCAAACCATCAATTTTGAAGATATTTCGATTAAAATTAATGTTTGGCTATTTGTTTAGAAATTAAGAATGATGCAATAAGGGTTTTTGGAAATTCTGCCTTAACAGGGGTGAAAAGGGAGGGGGGAGGGATAATTAAGGTTAAATTAAAGCTGTTTACGTGAATGCTAAGCTTTTATGTCCTTCATTTTGTGACGGTTACCTGCTTAAAGAATTATAACGAGAAGAATCATTCCTCAGTTAATTAAATAGATAATCAAAATCTTACTATATTATGTTGTCGCGGATTATGAAATACACTTTATTAATATTTGACAATATAGTATAGTAAAAAAAAACAAAATCATTTATTTTAGGTTTAAAATACTCAAAAACAGTTATGTCATAATAATTCCTTTTTCATAATAACTTAAAAGAGTAACGCCAAACCACAACATTAGCATTTAGTACCTAGCATTATCAAGACTGTGTAGGTAAATGTCACGAATTACTAAGATACTTTAACTCGGGCATGCCACTAAAAAATATAATGTGCGTAATACTTTTAAGAACTGCAAGCGGAGCCGTGGGCACAGCTAGTAAACTAAAAATATAAGATTTTTTCTAACTATAAAAAATAATAAGTAAAGAAGCAACGGACACTCAAGTGCTATCTTGTTATAATTAGCGCCAAATTTAAAAGAATTACTGAATATTCGCATTCGCGAATGTCGATAACACATATCCCCATTCGCATTCGCGAATGTTAAAAAAATGACATTCGTTACCATCACTATGGTAGTAGAATTTTCCGCGTACTAACTGTCGTGCTGATTAACTAGATACTGTAGCTAAATTGAACAACGTATTTTGAGATATTTCTGTTCTTTACTTATTTTGTATCGAAACTTTAACTGTATTGGTGATGACTTTTTATAATAATTGTGGTTTCATACAGGTTTCTATTTTTTTTTTATTTATATATGTCATAGGTCAAGTAGGATTTCAGACTAAACTTATTTTTCTGAGCGTTTATTCAAATTTTTACTGCAATTTTAATAAGATATTACTTATACTTAATAAGTGAATATGTGAAACTGGGTGTCATCGGAAGAGCGAGACAGTACTTCACGCCTGCACACCGATTGGCTCTGTATAGAGCCCAGATTCGGCCACACATGGAGTATTGTTCGTATCTCTGGTCTGGGGCACCCCAGTATCAACTTGAACCATTTGATCGCATACAGCGTAGAGCCGTTCACATCTGGACACGTGGAACTCTTCTACTGTGCGGTTCCGTAGGAACTTTTTTCCACGCACCACACTAATGTGGAATAGCCTACCTGCGGCAGTGTTTCCTGTTCGATACGACATGGGTACCTTCAAAAAGCGCGTCTACGTCCACCTTAAAGGCCGGCAACGCTCTTGTAACACCTCTGCTGTTACACAGGGCCGTGGGCGTCGGTGATCACTTACCATCAGGTGACCCGACCGCTCGTTTGCCTTGTCCTTTCCATAAAAAAAAAAATACTTAATATATGAAATAACGCTACTAACCTGAAATTTGATGTGTAACTTTATTTCTCACAATATGAGTTTTAATATTTTATGAAAAAAAAAAACATGCGTGCGTACAAAGTACACATGTCAGAAGTGAAACTTCTTTGGCGAACTAATTTATAAATCTTGTTTATATTTATACAAATCTAAAACTTTAAATTTCCAAGATTAAAAGGAAGGGAAAAAGGAAGATAGGTTAGGAATTTGTAATTAATATTTAATAATAAAAATAATTAAAGAGAATTATTAAAATAAATTTATTTTATATTGTTTGAAAAATAATATAGTCAAATCTCAGATGTTGAATATTAAATGAAAATTCCTCGTGATTTTTTGTAAATATTAAAAATACCTAATCCAATTTGAATATATATAACATTTTTGTAAATTAATGATAACTCTAGAAATTCCAATTTTTAAATCAAAATTTCGTCAAAAGAATTTATGAAATATTGTTATTAGTATTTAATGCACAATGATTATAATGATATGATTAAGTTTTGTTTTTGAATTCAAAATTTAGAAAAGCGAATTTATGAAATATTTTTATTTTATGGTAAATGATTTATTAAATTATCAAATGACGAGTGGCAAGTTGAAATACCACATGTTATTTGTAAATGTTAAAACTACCTAACCTTCAAACCAATTATCATAAAAATTGTAAATAAACAAAAAGATAACAGATATATTACTTACTTCGAATAATTGCTTGATACGGGACAACTTACAAATTTATTCACAAAGTTTTTATTTATAAAATTCATTTACTGTTTATTCACTATAGAAGTGCCTAATGATATTGTAAATATTACGCTATGCGACAGAAATGCCATCTAAAGTTCTAATAATTAACTATTAAACGAATACACAACCAATAGGGCGTGTATTCTTTCTCGATATCCCGTATTCTCTCTCTCTCTCTTGTTCAATCTTTCTCACTATAGCTCTCTCCCACCTCACACTCCATAGCACTATGCGTGATACGACGTTCGCTCTGTCTCACTTTTTCTCTCAATCTTTCTCACTCGCTTGCTCCCTACTCTCACTCCACGGCTAGTTGCTCATGCTACGTTCGCCCTGTCTTACTCTCTCTCAATCGGTCACGATCACTCTCTCTCTCTTTTCCGACACTTCCGTTGCATATCGGCGTGACGTTTCATCTGTAAAAATTTTACCCTCATGCGCCTAAAGAAGTTTCACTTCAAAATCATGCTGAAGTTTTAGCGTCACAAAACCACAGATAATTTTTCAAATTTGAAATTTCCAATGGAAAAAGGAGTGTGTAGAGCCGTTGACACAGACAATATTATGCTGTGAGACTAAAGCGATACACAGGCAATTCAAATTAAATGAAAGTCACATAGCTTTTATTACGTATATTCTTCTTCGCCTTCTTCTCCTCACCAGCTATTCCACACTGTGTCTTCGAAGGTCAAGTGAGTCCTTCTTTCATCTGTCTTATCAGTCTTATCACTCACTCTTGCACCATATAAAGGAAATTATTTTACCATTCTTTCTTCAGTCATCCTTTAGATAATTCCTCAATTTATCGGAGGATATTTTTTTATAAAATTTTATTTATCTCGCATATTGCAGGGTAAACAGAGGGAACTGCAGGAAATATATGAACATAGTGTTTAGGCACTCCGTTGCTTAGTCCCTGCTTTCTCCGTCCCCGCTTTCTGCCTTTTTCAAGGTGTTGCGTGTTGAGTGGCGGAGCTCAACTCCGCGCTTCGCCTGATTTCAAGGATGAAGAAAATGGTAATAGAAAAATCCATCTTCTCCGAGTGGGAATCGAACCCACAAACCGTCGCCTTTACGACTTGATGTTACGCTTTTGCGCCACAACGGTTATCAGGATAATTTTAAAATGCTTTAAAATTATATTTAGTTTGGAATTGTCTTTATCTGGTAACATACTCGACTCGAACATACACATACATATTTATTATACATCGAAATTGCAGAATGCATTAATTTCGTTCGTGTTCTCGTTAACACTTCAATCTGTTTTGGAATGCCAATCGATGTGAAGCGTACAGCGATGTAGTGATGTGTCGATGTCGAGTGGCATATAGTTTTTTCAGATTATTGAACATTTGAACTACATTTAAGTATATTTGCTATTGTTTTAAACAAAGCGTTTATATATATACATATATGAGACATAGAAAGTAGATTTTATAGAATCACTCGTGTTCCTGTCCGTCCGTCTGTCACAGCCAATTTTCTCTGAATCTACTAAACCGAATCAGGTGAAATTTGACAGGATGGTGTAATGGCCTGACCTGAAAACAGATGTGTAACGTAAAAAATATTTTTTTGAAATAAGGGTAATTTTCGGGGGATAAATTAGGTAATTAAAAAAAAAATTGCGATCCTTACTGAGTCATATATCAAATGAAAGGGCTTGTTATCAGGATCTCGAATATATATTTTTTAATTTTTTAAAATAAATAGTTTCGATGATATTCATGAAAAAAGCCGAAAATTGACCATTCCCCCCTAACCCCTAATCTCCGAAACTACTGGGCCGAAATATTTAAAAAAATTACTGAATACAGTTTATGGCTAGATTACAGGAAAACCTGTAAGGATTTCATAAATTGATAATAAAGTGGTAAATTCGATAAAAAATGTTTATGGGGAAAAACGTTTTCAGGGGAAATATTTCACTATATTTTGTACGGAACCCTTTCCACGCGAGTTCAACTCGCACTTGACCGGTTTTTAATTTTAATTTTCGTTTTTGCGCAGTATCAATGACTGACTTGTGATCTTTATTTAATAAAATATTACTGATTTAACAATTTTAATATGTTATTCAGTCGAAATTATAATAAAAATAATATAAACAAGTTTACCCTAAATATTTAAGTTTGATGTTTGACATATTAAGCTATTGTAACATCTTCTTTCAATCTGTATACCACAATAACATTTGTTTTTTATACACTCTCGTTTTTCTTTTTACAAACGAATAAAACCTACCTCTTGCTACCCATTCAGAAAAATGAAGAAATTTCCGATTATCATTGTCCTCAGCCTGTCCTCGTTCACTGCTGAACATGGCTTCCTAGTGCCTTGCGTAGGCTTCTATTCTATTAAGCTTGACGAACTTTCCGATTACCTATTTGTGGCAAGTACTCTTTAAGTTAGTTTTAAATTAGCTAATAATAGCTTGGTAAAGATATTTTCAGTGTTCTTCCGTTATACTACATGAAATTAGAAATATTTTTCTATAGGTTAAATATATTTTTCTCATAGACACTTGTATTCAGGTACGGTAGTAATAAGCTTTTTTTTTCCCTTTTGGCCTCTTTTTGTGCTTAGTTTGTATAAGAACGGAGGCCAAAAGAAGAGAGGCCAGAGGATGAATTCATAGAATACTTACTAAGCGGGTTCTTCTCTTTTTTTTCTTAGGTTATACAAAACATATTTTTGTTTTTTTTTTAGGTTGTGCACTTTTCAAAAATAGACATCTGATCATTTTGTCTCCATTTATATGAATGTGTAATGTGCCATCATTCAAAACTATTAGGCAGTCATTAGAGAACGGAGTGTCTTAACACTACTTTTTACCCTGCGCTGTGGCAAAAATACGTTCTGATAAACATATTACGTCGATATTTGTTTTTTTGGTAAATACTAACTTTTTAAAAATTTAATAAACGAGAGACTAATTCATTCATCATAGCTTTCTTAAAGTTATATATCATAAAATTGTGTACAGTTTGTTAAAATAGGTGGAATGTGATCTAAGTTGTGTACAAAGGTTTGTCAGTCCGTATGTAGACTATTAAATACAAAGTGCATAGAACTAAAAAAGAAAAAAAAGTATTTTTTAAAGTTGATATGAAGTCAGTATTTGTAAAGCAACAAAATGAATATCTGAAGTCTGCTTTTGCTTACTCTACTACGAAGTTATATAAAACTAACTTAGAATTATTACAAGTAACAAGAAAAACACTGGCAGGGCTGTACAATGGAAATGTAAAGTAAATTAAAAGTTTGATTAATTTACTTTATTGAACCAATTACTATGACTTTCATTGAAATTGTTTTTAATTTATAATTATTCGATTTGGTAGATGAGTACAGCGTCTGCCTTTAAATGCGACGGTTTGTGGGTTGGATTCCCACGCGGGGAATATGGAACTTTCCATTCTTATTTTCTTCTCTCTGGCAATTAGGCAAACCTCAAACACACAATGCCACAAAAAAGCTGAAAGTGGTGAACGGTGTTTAATAACGTTAGGTGCCCACGGTTCCCTCTGCCTATCTTGCTGTGAGTAGGAAAAAGCGTAAAGCTAAAAAAAATGTTCCGTCCTCCAAATATGCATGAAGAGGTTAATGACAGTGGACGAGGCGAAAGAGGTATGCAGGGACCGCAGCGTTTGGCGCTCCGTTCTCTCTGACTACCCCGCTAGGGATAGAGCGTGAAGTTATGTATATATGTATGTATGTAAAAAAAATGTAGATCTAGTACATTATTTTTACTTCACACACATAGAAGTGTAGGCTGAAGGATAGCCCACAATAGTTAAAACCCAACACCGTTCTGTGCCTTTTTATTTCCCCTTCTGGCTATCGAATTCACGGTCGTCGTGTATTAAGCATTTATTGTGCTATTATATGTATTTACTATTAGTATACATTATTTGCGTAACTACATCATTGTATTTGTATTTGATTTGCATTTACAATAAACATGACTATACCATCTAAAAATATTTTTAATTATTTCCTTAAAATAAAAAATAGTTCAAAATAGTCTACATACATACATACGCTTTACGCTTTATCCCGAGTGGGGTAGTCAGGGAGATCGGGGCGGGTAATTCCGTGGTCCCTGTATACCTCTTCACCTCGTCCTCTGTGATTAACCTCGTTACATTACGTAAAATTAGGTGTATACACAAACCTAAAATAACGTTATATGGAAAGTCACAGTAAAAAAATAAACATTGACAAAAAATCTTGTACAATATGTAGTTTGAAATAAATATCAAATTTACTAAAGTATCTTTCTAATAAGCACCAGAATGAATAAAGTTGATCTCCCATTCAATAATATGGAGCTACCAAAAATGTGGTTTACACGATTTGTGTCACTATTACCACATTATAGAGAGTATTTTTCTATAATATACTATTTAGGCTGGTATCATGTTGTTTGGAGGAAAGAGGCGTATCTATAACTTTTTTTATAATTGAATTAATTTTTCTATTTTCTGCATATAAAAGAAAAGTAATAGAATTTTGTGACATATTAATGTTTACCTTATTCATTAAGATCACATATGTGTACATATTTTTTTATAGCTTCACGCTTTTATCCCGCAAATGGCAGGGTAGGCAGCGGGAACTGCAGGAACCATATGAGTCTAGTGTTAAAACACTTCGTTGCTTAATCTCTGCTTTTTCCGTCCCCGCTTTCCGCCTTTGTGTACATATGATGCATAAAAAATATTTATGACCGTTCAAATTATATCACATGTTATTATATTTTTTTAATTTTATACTGTATACTATTTATTTTATTTTGTATTGCATTTTAGAGCTCAGCAGTACTTTTATTTAAGTACGTAGTCGCGACGGCCATCTTGGTAGTACAAAAAGGTCGATATTTATTTTAATGTCAACAAGATGGTGGTTAAATTTGACGTACTTTTCGAGCAAAATAACTTTTTTTTAAACTATTAAGAGTGATTTCTCTAGTATCTCTACTTTTTTCATAATAAAAGAAATAATAAAAAAGCATATGCCACTCTGACTCCGTCTGCCAGATATTTTGTAGTGTAAATTCTACGATGCACGTGAAATAGGGTTTGAACATTGAAAGCGAGGGTGATAACGCGACCTACGGGAGCTTTTAGCGGCGATGAACGAGAACGATGTATATATGGAGGTGTTTATATATGGATAAATTATTTAAAATTTTAGCCAAAGATTACTCAAATTGTGGGCTAAGTGTAGAATATGTCTCTCTCCTCATTTATTTATTTTGTGTTTCTCTCTTTGAAAATTTACGTTTTATTTGGTTCAGTTTTATTCTGACATATAACAGAGTAAGTAAAGAGAGTGTGCAAGTCTTCGGTAAACATTTACCTTTTGGCCACTTAATATTTTTTTTAAAACTGTATTTTCTTTTATCAATTTTTGATTTAAAAGATTATTTAAAATTAAATTTTCATCTACAATATGTTGTTGTTGCTAAGTGGATACCTAAAATATTAAAAAATAAAATAAAATGAGCTTGACTTAAATTTCTTACGTAAGTAGATTAGAAGTGGACGTTGATGAATTAGTCAATTTGAAAATTGCTATTTTTACGTTAAGCTTCATTATAATAAGGAAAGTAAAAATTGTATACAAGATATTAAAAAAATAAAATTTTCTGAAACACCTGAAAATTTCTGATATTTAAATAATGTAAGCAAATATTATTAATAAATGACATTTTTATGTGATTTTTTTAAATTTTTACACATTTTAAATTTTTTTTTTTCTTTTTCTTTTTTTTTTTTAGCTTCACGCTTTATCCCGCACATGGCAGGGTAGGCAGAGGGAACTGCAGGAACTATTAGAACCTAGTGTTAAGACACTCCGTTACTTAGTCCCTGCTTACTCCGTCCTGTACCTTGTTAGCAGAGCGATTTTAAATGATTTTTTTAAATATTTATATGGTTTACATTAAATGGATACTGTGTGCCTCCGTCCTGAGGAAATATTCGTCTGCGTTATTCTCAATATTGGTAGAATCTTTGGCTGTTGTTCTACTGTAGGTGACTCGTTGGTCTTCACAAAAGGCTGGTAGGCAACGGGTAGCTTACTCTGATAAAAGACATTATTCACCAGTCGAAGCATATCTCCACTAAAATGTTCAGGTAGCGATATTTTGTTTTGTTATTAACTTTGTTGAGCTTTCAATTCTTTATTGAACATTGAACACCTAGAAAATAAAATATGATAAATATACAGACATAAAACAATATTTTTTTTTTACTTTTTTTATAGCTTCACGCTTTATCCCACACATGGCAGGGTAGGCAGAGGGAATTGCAGGAATCATGCGAACCTAGTGTTAAGACACTCCGTTGCTTAGTCTCCGCCTTATAAAACAATAATTAATATACATATATACATTTATTGCCTTATTAGTCGGACAGTTATCTCTGCCAGTACACCTTAGGGCAAAGGAATATTAATCAACTAATAATAGGCCTAGTTTATAAACTAGTAATACATTATATATTCATACAAAAACGTATGAAGAATAACAAGATATAACCTTTGCTATTAATAAAATAGCCTCCTCCGTTTTTTCGTACGTCTGTTGATCCTATCATTTCGTGTTAGGGACAGCTTGGTATCCACTCGCCACATTTTTCACACCAACGTGTCCCAGTGGATTTCGATTTAAAGCCATTTGATATAAGAAGGCTCCAACTTCGATTCCCGCGTGGTACATGATATATATTTTAATTTTACGTAAACTCTTTTTATATGTCTTGGTTCCAATAAGAAATTAAGAAATGGATTTAAGAAACATTTTCTTTCTTGCTGTTTTATTTTATTGTGACACAGTGTGATAAAAAAAGATAATAATTTATTTTCCGATGATGATGTCTTGTCTTTTTAAATACTTTTTTGAACAAAACACTTCTCATAGGATATTCTACGATCGTTTGCAGCTCTTAATATAGTATTAAGATTACTAGGGTTTTTTGAGTACAAGGACTAAAGTTATAAAATATTGTTACTATACGAATTTTTAACAATAATATATATTTTTTTAATTTTATATTTATTTATATATATGGGAAACAAACAATTTTAAAAACACTGTAAGGTAAAAGCACCAATGGTGGACAGTGTACCAAAAGATGACACTTTCAACAATTAAGTTTAATATTAAGAATATTTTTACTTGTATGTCACAATTATTAGTACCAGAAAATGGTTGCTTCACCTGTTAATCAAATAGCACAACTATAACAACGGTTTTTGCTTAAAATGTTAAAATAGCATCAATTATTGCGAGCAATGTGACGAAGTTACACGTTTTTAACCATTTCTTGTGAATTTAGCTAAGGACGCCGCAACGGTACAAGTGATTTTTATTAATTTTATAAAGATATTGTTTTGTTATTTGTTGTGATTTGTATTGATATTTATATTTTCTAAACTTTAGAACAATTCATTATTTGTTCCGATATTATTTTTCTAAAAAATCATAAGTGTCTATTATTGGTACCGAAAATAGTCAGAATACCCCAAAGATGACATGCAAGTCTACTTTTGGTGCAGTAACGAAACCTATTCGTAAGCGTAGGTTTATGCAACTATCAACACTATTTTCAACAATATAAGTACCTACTGTTAAAATTGTGACAATATTAAAACACTCCAATAGTAAACAGGGTGTCAACTTTTGAGGTATGTTTTTTGATGGTCGGATTTTTTAAGATGCCACCTATAAAGGACCAGAAGTTCAAAATCAAAGGAACTGGAACATGACTAAAATTTTATTCTTATAAAACTTTTGATACTTGGTCAAGGATTTCAGTTAATGCTAATAAAAAGAATTTTATAATATTTAGTTATGTCATTTTAAGCTTATTTTATAATATATTTGATGATTATTATATTCAAGCTAGTCAACTATTGGTACAAATAAGTGTCAACTATTGGTGTTTTGATTTATGAATGTGTCATCTTTAGGGTCATTTAACTTAGTTAATAAAAATGGAATTTTTGTTTTAATTTACGTTGATTTGGTGGGTTTTGAGTTTAAAATATACTTTTGTATAAACCAAGGTACAATTAAAATTTTTGTTTCTTTTGTATTTCTTTTCCAATAAAAAATATTTTGTTTAAATCTTGTGTCATATATATATATATATATATATATATATATATATATATATATATATATATATATATATATATATATATATATATATATATATATATATATATATATATATATATATATATATATATATATATATATATATATATATATATATATATATATATATATATATATATAATATCAAAATTAAAACAAAAATAACAGCATATACAATATCAATTTAGAAACAGTGAACAATTTAAGATATCAGGAACTGCTCTTTTATATACACAAATTTTTGGGCAAAAAATATCTAATGATTGAAAGTTATTATTATTATTAAGGCAAGAACGGTACAAAAACACATTTTTTTGTAAATTTATTTCTATATTGGGGTACAAAGAACAATGAATTATTTCTAGTAGTAAGGCGCGGACATTTAAATTTTTTTTTAACTTCACGCGTTATCCCGCACATGGCAGGGTAGGCAGAGGGAACTGCAGGGACCGTGGGAACCTAGTGTTAAGACACTCCGTTGCTTAACCCCTGCTTTCTCCGTCCCCGCTTTCCGCCGTTTTTGAGGCATTGCGTGTTGAGTGGCGGAACTCAACGCCGCGCTTTGCCTAGTTTACCAGAGCTAAGAAAATGGAAATAGAAAAGTCCATCTTCCCCGACTGTGGATCGAACCCAGTAACCGTCGCGCTACAGGCAGACGTTATGCCTCTGCGCCACGACGGTCCTCTACATTTAAATAATATGTTAATTAGAAGATATTTAGAATCAACCATGTTATTAATTATTTTATACAAATGTATTTGGTCTCTTAATTGTCTACGAACAGTTAATGGGACTATTCTAGAGATGTCATCTGTTATACAAGTATATAAGTCTATTATTCTTATTTGATTCGACGTGAAGTCACGGGCAAATGCAAGGTATAGAATAAGTACCTAATTAACATAATGTATAAAACTTTTTCCTAAGAAGAGCTTCTTAAAAAACATAGAGCTTTCTATCACATCATACAATTATATGGCTAAGCTTTTTAAGATCGATTCTGGAAGCTATCGCAACTTAATCGTAAAATGTAATCATGATCGTAATCTCAACGAAATGTTCGGGCGGGATGTGATTATTATTCAAATTTGGATAGGTCTAATCAGCCACAGCATCCCGATGTGACGTCAGTTAGTCCAAATGGTTATGCTAATGTCTCTAACACCTATCTACCTACAAGTATATATGTATATATAATTTTTTGTATATGTTTTTGTTTAATTAGTTTATAAACTGCACTGTAAGAAGTAAATTTGCTTTGAATTTATTAGAATTCCTTAAACAATCATTATATATAATTTGTGGAAGCATACTAATTGCGCACACTTAGAGAAGCGAGTTTTTGATCTGGAACCTTTTTTTTTTTTTTTTTTTTTGAGGTTGCTTGAGAAATATTTGCGGAGGTTTTAGTTAATCTTAATACTTTTTAAATTTACCATTTCTAAAAATTTTAATAATTTAGCTACATGTATCTACATCATCTGACTGCGAAGAACAGGGTCGTAGGTTTAATTCCCACTTGACGAAGTGATTTATTCCATTTAGCCCTGGTAATAAATCATTGAAGAAAAAATTTCGATAAAGAAAGAAGAGTAACGGAGAAATAAGAAAAGGTGTCTTAGCAACTTAAGTTAACTTACCCTAGCAAATGATGCTGCTTATTATTATTGTTACTTAATAGAAAATAATAATATTTATAATAATATTATAGATCTTATTATTTTTTTAGTAATATTTTACTATACATTTAGAAATGACTAAAAATATAAGACATTATAGTTATCTACGAATATTTTTTATATTATTCAAATTTAGACAGTTTTAATCTGTATCTGTGCCTCAGTATCCCATAGTAACGTCAGTTACTGCAAACGGTTATGCTAATGTCGTGGCTAACACCCCATCCGTGTGAAGTGCTGCACGTTGAAATTTAGTTACTTTGACAAGCCGGTGACAGTGTTTGTAAATGCCTCTTTTGACTTCTCTTATAATTTTTGTAGCTAGTGCTTGATTTTGTATATATTTAGTAGTTGTGGGTTCATATCCCAATATTAAGTTATATAATGCAACGTTTATATGCAGGATAATACTGTATATGCACTTTTCTGTTTTAATTTTTATAAGCATGTTAAAATTTACTTTTGTTGTTAATATATCCCTTAATCGTATCTCGATAAGAACGTATGGCTTAATTTTCTAAATAGCTTGGACAGTTTCCAAAAGTGACAGGTTTCTCTTACGTTCAAATTTTTATATATTTTAAAATATGTTTTTCTCATTTGTTAAGAAAACGTAGCTATATATCTCGAAAGTGGAAAGTGTTGAATGCAATGTATAGTAGCCGTGGCAGAGGAAGCCAAATTTCTGGTTTCTTCCGCGACTTCGACTATTATTTAAAAGCTCAAAGCCCAAAGAAAATACAAAGCCCTAAAATACTTGTACAAGTCAGAAATAAATGAAATGCTACATTGATTAAATTTTGTATCGAATATTGTTTCTGTTCAACAATTGTATGCTGTAAGCTCTAATTAAAGTGGAACGAGACCGCAAATAAACTCAGCTTCACCAACATCGATAGAATGCTAGTAGTGGCTAGATAGTTCAGGAATCTGCGCGTAATATCAATAAGCTTTGCATAAAATACAGATTTGGACGTGTTATTTTAATAAATATTACTCCATACAAGAAATAGTCGAAAAGTGTTACAATCTATTAGTATATAGTTATTTTTCCAACTTTGTTTACTGTTTTATTGTACCTACACTAGTAAATTATCAGGGCAAGTTACGTCTTACTAACTTGACACTTTGTAGGGATGATAAAGTTAGAAATCTTTTTGACAAAGAGCACGCGCAAAGGCTTTATAAGTGAATCCAATTGGCTAACATGTAAAATTTTTAATTGAAATGATCAATTGTACTGTTCAAGTTCGAAATCAGTTATATTTTCACCAATCCGCCCTTTAATCTTCTTCTTTCAAACTACCTACCGAATGTTGATTTCTGGGTCAAAAACGCTCTCTAAGTGTGCGCAATTAAAATAATCCGCAAATAATTTACAATGATAAGTAGAGATAAGTTGGTATTAATCGAGCATAATATACACTGACTGTATAATTTTGAGATATTTTGCATTTAGTGGTGGAGCTTACATCGCGCTTTGTCTTGTACCAGTTTCTAGTGGAAATTTCTGGAAATCAAACCCACAACTGTCGCGTTAACAGGCAAAAGCTGCGCCAAGAAGTTTTATTTAAATTCAAATGTAATTTCAGACCCTGCCAATGAAGCCAAGTACAACTAGCACCAAAAAGAGGTCCACGAAACGTCTGTCAAGGAAACGGTCGTATTGAAGACATATACAGTATTATAGTGACATAATATATGAGATTTTAACGTTTTGTTGTTTTAAATTTTTGTTTTTCTTATTTACCTTCATTGTGAATATTTTAGCTTTAGTACGCAATGTATATTTTGTCTAACTAGAATAATAGAATGAGTGTCTTATAAAAGAAGTGCTTGAACTTTCAGCTCACAATTACTGCGTTAAACGCATCATATTAGAAACAGAAGTGGTTGGAGGTTGCGTACTCGTGAGTGTATTCGCGCAAACATTTTACCCGTTAAAGAAAGACCTTTATCCCTATCATCTTTATCTCGCACATGGCAGGGTAGGCAGAGGGACTTAACTGCAAGAACTACTTTTTCCGTCCCTGCTTTCCGCCTTTTTCGAGGAATTGCATGTTTAGTGACGGAACTCAACGCCGCGCTTTACCTAGGTGTCAGAGTGAAGAAAATGGAAATAGAAAAATCCATCCTTCTCTGAGTGGAAGTAGAATCCAGAAACCGTCGTGTTAAAGGCAGACGTTGCACCCTCATAAATATATCATATAAAAAATAAATAACAGGTGGAACAGTATTTGACTGGTTGTGGGTTCGATTCTACTTGGGAATCCCCAAGTAGAATCGAACCCACTTTAAACTTTATCTTTATCTTTATCTTGTTTCATTTGCTCATTCGGGTACACAAAGCGCTGCACATATTATGTATGGACACATCACACGCAAAGTTAACACCAGGTTTCCTCTGCCTACTCCCCTTATAAGCGAAAAATAATTTAAGAAAAAAAAAAGAATTATTTAAAGCATTTTTTAAGATATAAATTTTAAATGACTCGAAAAATGTCATACCGAACGTGTTTCACAGAATTACCGTAATGTTATTAATTTTCGCGCGTCGGAGCCGTCAAATTGGGTTATTTTGATGGCGTGCGATTATAACGCAATATCATGTTATATTTATGTAAAAATTGTAATAAAAGTAGCTTTCGAGTTAATAAAAATATATTAATTAAGATATATATATTCATGTATTCATTTCCTTATTCTCATAATATAGTCTTGTGTTAAGTTCCAAAAGGAAAAGGTAAGCAAAAGTGGATATAGCTTTAACCAACAACAGTTTTTTAATGTATATTGTATGTATTACTACATAGGATTATCACTATAAGTACTGAATTTAGAGCAAAAAATTAGTAAAATTAATAACATACATTATCGTTAAATATTCGTATATTTTCCATACGACGAGAAATTGTAAAAGTGATTTGTGCTCAGCTGGCACGATCACAATAATATATCTAAACAGAAGAAGATATACGTGAAGGAGAAGAAGGAGAATAAAAAGAAAAAAAGATTAACAACAACAAGAACTACACACACACACACACACACACACACACACACACACACACACACACACACATATATATATATATATATATATATATATATATATATATATATATATATATATATATATATATATATATATATATATATATATATATATATATATATATATATATATATATATATATATATATATATATATATATATATATATATATATATATATATGCATATGAAATAGGAAATAAATGAGGTAACCATAGTGTAAACTTACACATGATTATATTTGTATAGCGCTTACACCACAAACTGTCGCTTGAATATAATTGGATGCACGTACATCTTCACACTTTCACAGGATTCCTTTTATATGAAAACAAATTAAGCTCTAACGATCCTACATGTTGTTGTTCATGAATTGAATTTTTAAGCATGCCATTTACTTTGAATTACAATAGCATATGTTTTAATGTAGCGTTCTTTTGTTGCTTGTAGGTAATTGAGTTTGTAATCTATATATATTATAATTATAAACATTGCACTCCCGTATATTGAAGGGAAGGCAGAGGAAACCAATGTGAAGACACTCTGCTCTCCATCTTTTTTTAAGAATTTTGTATTGAGTATTTCAACTCATCGTAGCACTTTGTCTTCATTCTCCCCAATTGAATCCTACGGCGGACTATGAATTATTTTTATGTCTCCGATCTGATAAGACCATGCGGATTTAGCTAGGAATATTCGGAATGCGGAGAAATTATGATCCGTTCACTATGTTTCTTTTTTCTGTATGAATAATATGAAATATATAATATAATAATATTCAATAATATAAATTATTTTTTATAAAATAATATTTATGGTTATAACCTTATTGAATAGATATATGTTATTTTTTAAGTTCCGCTATCCATAGTAAGATCGTAGTGTCAAGAAACTCAATTTTAACATTCCAACGTGATAAGTGGTTGGAAATAAGAATATTTCAAATATATCTCTTCCCCCGAGTTGGAATTGAACCCACATTCGTCATATTTAGTCGATTCATCGTTCGTACGATGTTTGTTAAAAAATTCTTTCACATTTCACTCTGAAGGCAACACGAGTTATCGGCTGAATTAACCTGTAATTCTTCCTCCACTTCTACTTGCTTATTCATTAGCCTTCTACCACATGTTAGTTCTTATTTTTTGGGATATAAAGTTTAAATTGGCAAGAGTATTTTCAGACAATTTTGATTAAGCCGCACAATAATAAGCAATTTAAGTTCTTATTTTTATGGGTATAGAGTCTAGAATATAGTGAATATAATAGGTTTAATTTCTGCATTTGTTTAGGTTAGTGTTAAAAATAATTGAACGTAGTTGATATAAAGTGTACATTATTTAGGCTTCTCTACTAGCATCGAGTATTTTCAGTATATGTTGCGTGGTGGAGATATAGGCGCTAGAGGTATAACAGTGTACGTTGTAGCACCCCAATACCTTAATCAGGAGATATGGAGCCGTAACACGTGGAAACTAGTTTCATAGTTGTGAATTATTGGGAGTTAGATAGATGTATGCTTTTTGTAGAGTTGAACGTGAAACAAAATACCGACAAAGAACCAAAGTTATCAATAAAGCTCTAAGAATAAGCAAAGTGGCATATATAGTGTCATAATTATGATGATGATCGAATCAATCAGATTCAATTTACAAGCTTTATTTCATATCCTGCCTAGATAGGGAATATATATTGCGAATTGCAAGTTTAGACTACGTGTTGAGTGATGAAACTGTAACATTAATATGAAATTAAATGGTCTCCTACCCTCAAGAACTGTTTCGTATTGCTCTCATTAATTTAGGTAAAATGGGTAATGCGAAATAAAAAAACACAAGAAAAGGGAAGAGAAGGGAATTTTTATTACAATGTTGGTGGTAAGTCGAAACATGGTTTAACGCATTATTCACTCGGGCGAGTATATACTGTCATATGCAAGCAAGGATGTGCGTGTGTTTTTCTATGTATGTGTATACAATTATATAACCATTATTTTTTAAAGATACAAGTATTATGTGTGACAACTATAACTAAGTACCTTTATATACAATGACAATGAATGGTGTACAATGACTTCTAAATTGAGTTTCATATATTTTTATAAGACCATTATTGCTAGAAATGCTAGTGTGAGTGCTGGGCCCATCGTGTTGCAGGCAGAGGAGCTCCGATCAGCGCGCGACACAAGTGTAGGTTTAAAGGGGTCCCTTTAAAATGCATTAACGTTCACCTTCACTGTCCGAGCTCCTCCCACTACCTAACCAAATTCGAAATGATTCTGCTAATGCCACCTTTGAAGTACCGAGCGAGGTCTTTTAGTAAGCTTCCATCGCATAAGAATTTACTCTAAACCTATTATTGGTCAGTTCGTTAGTAAGCTCGAAAGATTTATTAAGTTTGAAGTTATGACTTTTATGGATATTTGTCTCCCATGCAACTGTAAGTTCTACCAGTACAACGCGTTTTAGGTTTCAAGAATAAAGAAAAATATCCGGTCTGGATGACGAAACACCAATGTCCTCAGGAATTTTATACCGTTTCTCATACGTATCCATCAAAAGAGTCCAATCAAGAGTTGCATCTAATATTGAGAAAGGTTTTTGCGTGTGTTTTTTAACAGAACCTTCTTTCACAAACTCTATTGAGCGTTTGCTACTGAAAGACTAACGTCTTCACATATGATTTCTAGTACTTTGTCATGGCGCCGCGAGTATTGACCATTTTCCAAGAGTACCCTACACCCCACCAGCATATGTTTAGCTTTCCCCACTGCCTCTTTGCAGATGCAGCAAGATTTATGTAAAAGTAAATAAATTAAAAAAAAATACTTCAAGGGAAAAAAAATATATGTACATATATATTATATGTGCTATAAATTATATTTTTATTATATATATTTTTGCTTAATGCAAGCTAAATTATAATCCAAATGACATATTTACGACGTTTCCAGTGAAACAGTTACTTCATTGAGGCGTTGTAATTTCCCTCGGGCATGCTGTAGATGTTCATGTAAGAGTATTTTTAATGTTATTTGGGTCAAAAATTGTGTTATATTCACGTTATTTGATATGAAATTAGCTGTCGGCGTCTTAGAAAATGTCATTATGCTAGGACTGGTTTAGTGAAAAATCGCTTTGATTTTGTTTTTGTAGCGTGAAGTTATCACGCAGCATCACGCTGTATCCCGCACGTGACAGGGTAGGCGGAGAGAACTTAGTGAACAAATTGATGGAAAGCACTCGACGCCAAAGGAACTTATTACACCTACACTGTAAGATTTATTCTATCGCAGCTGTTATTGATAAATTTTGTAGCGATAATGCCCCTGAGGGCAGAAACGAAGCCAAAGTCAAACTTGACTTTATGTGTGACTTTGGAAAACGTGAAATCTAATATGTACAAAATAAATAAATTGTGAGTGTCTTAGCTCTGTGGGGACTAGCAGAGTAAGAACGGAAGTACTACTAAGAATTTATAATATAATTTGAAATGTAATATATGGGAACGTGGAACGGAATCGCGACACTGCGCTACCACGTCTGATTAAAAGCGAAGGGTTTAAGTTTGATTCCAACTGAAAGAGAATCAACTAGTTTTCGTCTTCTTCGCTCAATTAATAGGGAAAAGCACAGCGTTAAGTTCCGGCACTCAATATACTTTGTCTTGAAAGGCAAAAAAAGGGAACAGAGTATCGTAAAACGGTGTATAATATACAACATCCCAATATATTATACCACCATGTCTCGACTTTCCATGTTTTGAGGCTCATAATAAAATATACTGCTTAAATTGCCTGTAGTTAGTATTTTTTTTAGCTTTATACTTTATCTTCCTTATAACAAGGTAGGCTAGTTGTAACTACATACTTCCATTTTGTAGGCAAACTTGCATTACTCATTGCAACTGTATTGCGTTTAAAATTAACAATTGAAAATGAACAACGGAAAGACAGAGCCTGTTTGTAACATTATATGACCATATTGTTAACTTATTTATACCTAGCTATAGCTATAGTTCATATCAATTTCCTAAGAAATTTTAAAAGTTATTTTAAATTTTATATTATTTGAAACCATCATACATTTAGCATTAGATATATAAGGCTGGAGCTACTCAAAGCCTCGAAAAGCAATGAAGAATCTTAGCTATTGAAAAATCGGAGAGCAGAGTGTCTGGACACTAAGTTCTCTGCCAATATCTACTGTTACTAGCGTAAATTCAAGAAGGGTTGTTTTTATCTGCTATGTATAGCAAATAATAATTAAATGTCTCCCAAAAATTGTAATGGTCTTAAGCGGATTTTAGTGTTTCGCCAATTATTTTTGATCGTTTGGACGAAATCAATGAATTATGCATTGTATTTATTAGTAAGCAGTTGTCGTCTATTTGTTCATTAACTACACTCATTAGCGACTTTTTGTATAGAGTGGTTACTATCAGAGCTCACTAAAACGTTTTTATTTCAATTACAAATGAAAATGTTGAATAAAACTCACATTTACAACGAAGTATTTTATTATATCTATTATACCGTTGTGGCGCAGAGGAGTAAGCGTCTGCCTGTAAACGCGACGGTTTCTGGGTTCGATTCCCACTCGAGGAAGATGGATTTTTCTATTTCCATTTTCTTCGCTCTGGTAACTAGGCAAAGTGAGACGTTGAGTTCCGCCACTCAACACGCAATGCCTCGAAAAAGGCGGAAAGCGGGGACGGAAAAAAGCAGGGACCAAGCAACGGAGTGTCTTAACACTAAGGTTCGTATGGCTTCTGCAGTTCCCTCTGCCTACCCTGCCATGTGCGGGATAAAGCGTGAAGCTAAAAAAAAAAAATAAAGTAAGAGTTACTGATGGGTTACTAAAAGTTACTAGTAAATCTCCTTGGAGTCTTCTTCTGAAGGCTGTTCTGATAAGCCTTGGTGACACAGCTGACCTACCATCCCTCATACCTGTCTTCTGAACTGTTAGAGTATTTATAATTTAAAATAATATTCGTTCAATCACTTAAAATAGATGATAAAATAAAATTGAAACATACGCGTAGTGCAGAGGAGTAACCGCGACGGTTTTTGGGTTCGATTTCCACTCGGGAAGATGGATTTTTCTATATCCAGTTGCTTCTTTTTGGCAACTGGGTAAAGCGCGGCGTTGAGTTCCGCCACTCAACACGCAATGAACGACGAATGACGGAGAAAGCAGGGGCTAAGCAACGGAGTGTCTTGACACTAGGTTCATATATGAAGTTCCTACAGTTCCCTCTACTTACCCTGCCATGAGCGGGATAAAAGCGTGAAGCTAAAAAAAATATATACATATATTACTCTATGTCAATTTGAATTATTAAGTTGGTTCGTTTGCCTGTCTGTCCGTCTTCGTATTTTGACTTAGAGCGACCTATTTACTTTGTGACTTAAACGGTTACTTTTACAATTTGCTTTAAAGTGTTAAATGGTAAAGATAATTATTTTTTCCTGTCGGAAAAGTTTTTTTTGTTATAATTATATATAATTTGTGAATTCATTTCTGGTAATTTTCTCTAATAAGTGAAGATGTGGCATTTAGTACCAGGCCTTGATAGAAACACCTGGTATTGTGTCCCTGAGAACTAGTAAGCATCGTGAGGGAATTTTTGGCAGCGGCAAGGGCCCGGACCTTCGCTTGCGGCTGTCAAGCAGAAATTATTACAATAAACTTAGTTTTAAAAAGTAAGACGCGTGGTTTCATTTTACTTGGAAACCCACAATTTGTTTGACCAGAGCACCCGCCACGGCCGCCACAAAACACGCAATTCAGATTATTTTGTTCAGTACTGGGTGGAAATTCGAAAAAGGAGGAGATTTAACAAAATTTGAAATAAGTATCTGTACTTATTGCGCACTGAAAATGACGTATCATGACGCATAGGTCGTACCTTGTGTACGTTCACAATCATTAATATTAGTGATTATGATCGGTGTCCTCCTCCATGGCCTCCTCCATGTGTCTCCATATGTATTTTTTTTTTAGCTTCACGCTTTATCCCGCACATGGCAGGGTAGACAGAGGGAACTGCAGTAACCATACGAACCTAGTGTTAAGACACTCCGTTGCTTTAGTCCCTGCTTGTTTCCGTCCCCACTTTCCGCCTTTTTCGAGGCATTGCGTGTTGAGTGGCGGAACTCAACGCCGCGCTTTGCCTAGTTGCCAGAGCGAAGAAAATTGAAATAGAAAAATCCATCTTCCTCGAGTGGATATCGAACCCAGAAACCGTCGCGTTTACAGGCGCTTACGCCTCTGCGCCACAACGGTTCATATGTTTATGATATTTAATCAATAACTACTAAACAGATAATTGTATTTTTCAGAATAACCTATCTTTCAAGATATCTTTCAAGATATCAAGTTTAAGATATCTTGAAAGATAGGTTATTCTGAAAAATACAATTATCTGTTTAGTAGTTATTGATTAAATATCATAAACATATGAACCGTTGTGGCGCAGAGGCGTAAGCGCCTGTAAACGCGACGGTTTCTGGGTTCGATATCCACTCGAGGAAGATGGATTTTTCTATTTCAATTTTCTTCGCTCTGGCAACTAGACAAAGCGCGGCGTTGAGTTCCGCCACTCAACACGCAATGCCTCGAAAAAGGCGGAAAGTGGGGACGGAAACAAGCAGGGACTAAAGCAACGGAGTGTCTTAACACTAGGTTCTTATGGTTACTGCAGTTCCCTCTGTCTACCCTGCCATGTGCGGGATAAAGCGTGAAGCTAAAAAAAAAATACATATGGAGACACATGGAGGAGGCCATGGAGGAGGACACCGATCATAATCACTAATATTAATGATTGTGAACGTACACAAGGTACGACCTATGCGTCATGATACGTCATTTTCAGTGCACAATAAGTACAGATACTTATTTCAAATTTCGTTAAATCTCCTCCTTTTTCGAATTTCCACCCAGTACTGAACAAAATAATCTGAATTGCGTGTTTTGTGGCGGCCGTGGCGGGTGCTCTGGTCAAACAAATTGTGGCTTTCCAAGTAAAATGAAACCACACGTCTTACTTTTTAAAACTAAGTTTATTGTAATAATTTCTGCTTGACAGCCGCAAGCGAAGGTCCGGGCCCTTGCCGCCGCCAAAAACTCCCTCACGATGCTTACTAGTTCTCAGGGACACAATACCAGGTGTTTCTATCAAGGCCTGGTACCACTAAATGCCACATCTTCACTTATTAGAGAAAATTACCAGAAAAGAATTCACAAATTATATATAATTATAACAAAAAAAACTTTTCCGACAGGAAAAAATAATTATCTTTACCATTTAACACTTTAAATTTAACACAAGCAAATTGTAAAAGTAACCGTTTAAGTCACAAAGTAAATAGGTCGCTCTAAGTCAAAATACGAAGACGGACAGACAGGCAGACGGACCAACTTAATAATTCAAATTGACATAGAGTAATATATGTATATATTTTTTTTAGCTTCACGCTTTTATCCCGCTCATGGCAGGGTAAGTAGAGGGAACTCTAGGAACTTCATATATGAACCTAGTGTCAAGACACTCCGTTGCTTAGCCTCTGTTTTCTCCGTCATTCGTCGTTCATTGCGTGTTGAGTGGCGGAACTCAACGCCGCGCTTTACCCAGTTGCCAAAGAGAAGCAACTGGATATAGAAAAATCCATCTTCCCTAGTGGAAATCGAACCCAAAAACCGTCGCGGTTACTCCTCTGCACTACGCGTATGTTTCAATTTTATTTTATCATCTATTTTAAGTGATTGAACGAATATTATTTTAAATTATAAATACTCTAACAGTTCAGAAGACAGGTATGAAGGATGGTAGGTCAGCTGTGTCACCAAGGCTTATCAGAACAGCCTTCAGAAGAAGACTCCAAGGAGATTTATATATATATATATATATATATATATATATATATATATATATATATATATATACATATATATATATATATATATATATATATATATATATATATATATATATATATATATATATATATATATATATATATATATATATACATATATATATACATATATATATATATATATATATATATATATATGATTTTTATATGATTCTGAATTCTAGCACGCACGAGCGTTGAATTCTGTCACTCAACACGCAATGCTTTAAAAGCGGTTCCCTCTGTAAATTCTGCTATGTGTGAGCAACAACAATTATTACTATAGATATCAACAGTCATAATAACGATTATTATTATAGATATCTGTGTCAAATATTCGTACTCTAAATATTATACTATATACTTCGTACTATAATTATTATTATTATCCAAACTCTTGTTTGGCGGAACTTAACACCGTTATATAAAACTATTTTTTTTTTAAAATGAGGATCAAATCCACGACCATATTATATATTAACAATATTAGCGTCAATGTATAGAAAGATGCAAAGTCGTTACTCGTGACTGCCTTCAAAATATTAACTTATTCTAAAGTAGGGTTGTTCTTATGCAAGGCGTCACTCCAGCCCTCATTTTTACGTTTTACGATATTTATGGAATCGGTCATGCGACCTTTCCGATATATTTTCAATGGCATTGGAAATAAAATGAATGTGAGCTTTAAAATTTTTCTCGACACGAGAGTGTTTTAACCGGATTTTTGGTAAAGCGTTTTATTTACCTACGTACCTATTTTTGTTCTATTGTTCCGTTGAATTTTTGCTGAGCATTATTTTGCTACGAATTGTTTGATTTATAAGAATTTTTTAGGGATTTATCGTCATTTTTTTCATTTAGTTTTAATTTATTTGAATGATACGCTTATCATTCACTTGATTAGTTTCGTATATTATTATTTCGTATATTATTAAAGAAAAAGACCATTTTTTCGCTGATAAGACTCAAATCAAGCTACACTGTCTGTCCTGCTATCCTACATACATACACACACACACACACACACACACACACATGTGGACGCACGCACATACACATACACACACACACACACACACATATATATATATATATATATATATATACATATATATATATATATATATATATATATATATATATATATATATATATATATATATATATATATATATATATATATATATATATATATATATATATATATATATATATATATATATATATATATATATATATATATATATATATATATATATATATATATATATATATATATATATATATATATATATATATATATATATATATATATATATATATATATACAAACGCACCTGTGTGTGTCACATACACGTACACACAAATTAATTTAATATGTTTTTTACTCATTTTTAATTTCAACTTAATTTACTTATATTTTATTGTTTTTAAGCAACATTGCATATTTTAATCTCATACAAACCAAAACTCGCCAGAAAAGTTGATACAAAATTCACTTAAATCAAGTTAAGTGATGGAATTTAAACAGTCACCTTATTAAATAACCCATTTAATATGAAAATAACATTTTGGAATTAATGTTTTTGCAAAAGTGTACTGTGTAAAGAGAAAGGGGTCTCCTAATATAAATATAAAAATTTTAAAATTACAGCGTTAAGCTACGCTATTCAAAACTTAATACTACTAAATGGATAGTGTGATTAAAAAAGATATTACCAATCTCTAGAAAAAAAATCTAACATCTAAGCCTAGTATATGTAGTACAATGAAGCAAAACAAATATTGTTAACAATTTAAAAAAAAATGTAAAAGATGTCCAAGCGGAGAAAGCAGGGACTAAGCAACGGAGTGTCTTGACACTAGGTACATATGGTTCCTGTTCCCTCTGCCTACCCTGCAAGATGCGGGATAAAGCGTGAAGCTAAAAAAAATGTCCAAATGTCCAAAATGAAATAATATAATTAAAATTAAAATTAGGACACAGTTCATACTTGTAAAAAATGCTTTTATTTGTATATAACTTCGGATTAAAACTACATTTGTCTTATGGGGATTCAAACTTGCTACCCTCGTATTAAATTGTTGTCTCTTTAAGTCGCCGGCTTATAGCAAAATCAAATATGCAACTTGTATCGCCGAGAGCAATTTACTGCGTAGCTTACCCTGCCTTCCATGTTAAACAGATCTGATGGCCTGTTTATATATTAAGTATATATGTACATATTCTATGAGTGTAAACACTATGATTGTGAGATTGATTTCCACTTGAAAAAAGTATTTTTTTTGTTCGTATTATTTATTTACTTCCTTGGTAAGAAGGTTAAGCCTGAATTCCTACGTTTTCCTTTAAAAATGTATGTCAGTGTCTTAAGTCTCTCGATCTCGAGAGTCCCACGCTACAGTAAAGGCGTGAAGCTCTAATTTTTTATTTAATAATATTCTAGTAAAAATAAAACTCAATCTTATTTTTACTAGAATATTATTAAATAAAAAATTAGAGCTTCACGCCTTTACTGTAGCGTTCCCACGCTACAGGCTACACGCTCTCGAGATCGAGAGATTAAATATAAAAATTATTTATAAATTAAAATATGAACTATGTATAAAATAACAAAGGATTGAATCTTCAAAAAGTATATGGAGCTGCCTGAATTTCAATATGTTTTATATCATAACATAACCCCTCGAATGAGAATTCACCCAATAACAAATCGACAGACGCTATTTTACTTAGCCATAATATACTTGACACTTCTTAACTTAACAATGAAACGCATTAGTTCCATAAAAAAAACATTCGACATTTCCATATTCATTGAAACCTAATCTATATTATGAAACGTGCCAACATACCTACTTATACCTATTTAACAACTTTCCGAAGAAAACTTTAAAAAGCTTTAAATTCTTCCACATTTTTCCGATATAAGACCACCATGAAATTGAATATGCGGTGTATCGTCGCCTCAGGCTTACAATGATTTAAGTTTGTGCTCGGCTTTGAGGAAATCTTCTTTTACCTATTGCAAATATTGTGTTTTTAAGATATAAAGAGATAGAATGGAATAAGTATGTGTAAATAACATGCTATGATGCTATGCGTGTGATATCTGACTTTGATTTAATTATTAGTATTTTTTAATACAGTACATCACTATATAGTTAATATAACTAAAAGAGTCTGGGGCTCCCACGGACCAACCATTGAGGATGCTGAATACTATGTAAAGTACAGTAATAAGTCAGCAGATCCTCTCATTATCAGCGGTCGGGATGACGCTTGGTAGAAAAAGAAGAAGTTTATGTAGGCACCATTTTCAATATAAATTAAATTAGTACTGCCTTCGAACATTGATATGTGATAAAAAAATCTGTTCAAATAAAATAGACTTAGAATTTTAAATATAGTTACATAAAAAATAACTAGCGTCTTGACACTCATGCATGCACATATGGTTCCTTTTAAATATGGGACAAAGCATGAAGCTATAAAAAATTTTAAATGGAAGAAGAATGAAGCTGTTAAAAATTCCTTCGAAGAATTCCTGTTTTTTTTGTCAACATTTTTAATATTTCCTGTCATGTGAGTTTCACGCTAACACCCGTATATATCAGGTAGGCACTAAGACACTCAGCTTTCCTCTTTCTGACTTTCTGGATATTGCTTGTTGTCCAATCTCCCCGTATATCGAAGCTACAACCATCGCGTTTACAGTCATACACTGCGCTGCTGCACCATGAGGGTTCTATCACAATACAATATTAACACAGCAAAATTCAATAAAAACCTTAAATAAAATACTTTCGTAAGACACTAGTGACGTAATCAAAGGTCTCAATTGAAAGTTCAATATCCTATATTTTCTATTCACTGAATCGAATCTGCTATCGGCAAGTGAAGAGTGATGTCGTGATCCTTTTAATTTTAACATCTGACAAAAATACAGATTTAAATTATGTCGAACATATTTACACTAAATGTATATATTTATGGTATACAGAAGTGTGAACTGTCAAAAATGAGAGAGAGTGTAATGTTTTATTTATTGATTGTATTAATATTACAAACACTCTCTTCTACCCCCAAAAATACATTAGATAAAAAAATTTAAAAATAGTCTAAGGAAAGGGAGAAACTCACAAGACACAGACTGCTTTGAGCTTCTCTACCTGTTCCACGATGGACACTGTAAATCTGTGGAGTCTGAGGTGGAGTTTTTTTCTATTATTACCATAAAAAACGGAAACTCTCAATTTACGCTTTATTCCGCACATGGCAAGGTAGGCAGAGGGAATATATATATATATATATATATGTATGTATGTATACACAGTATAATCAAGCTTGTATATAGATCGACCGAACAGTAAACCGTGTATACTCATTCCTATTGAAAAGAAATGTCAAAGTTTACGTGCGTTATTTCAGCTCATTTAATGATTTGCAAAGCCACCATTAGCTTACCTGTTCGCGATTTATGTCTCCCTGGTACTGGCGGCTCGTTGCTTTCGATTTAAAATGAAAGTAAATAGACTACAATATTTTTTATTGCTTCCCGCTGTTAAAAGTATGGGTTAAATGGGTTTGGGAATATTTATCGATCTTTTTTAATTAATTTAATAATATATATATATATATATATATATATATATATATATATATATATATATATATATATATATATATATATATATATATATATATATATATATATATATATATATATATATATATATATATATATATATATATATATATATATATATATATACATATGTTACTATCTTTAT